>CAJUYH010008323.1:0-15685 GCA_910591685.1 Galerucella tenella | reverse complement strand
AACAAATGCGGCTTCGATATCTTATTTAGTTGCTGAGTAATCTAATTGTTAATAAACATTTTATAAAAGAAATAGGCATTGTTAGAATAAAGACATAAGTATGCCACAAAAAATTGTTTTAAGCTCACAATAATGTTTTTACACATACTATACCTCATTTAAAAACCAGGAGGAGTAATTGGAATTTAAGTTGGCAATTCTGTAGACCTCTGATTGGTCAGATTCCGCCCAGTTTCACACAACACTTTTTGGCATTGACATCAGCTGATAATTTCCATTTTTGATAGTTCTGACAGATAACTATACTTATTTTTGTCATCACATCCGCTCTTGTTATTTTATTATACCGAGGTGGAGGAACAAAATACAGTGCAGAAAATATTGGTGGAGTACCAGGACTTTTGAAAAATTGTGATGAGTGAATTAAAAATGCTGTTCGAAGAACAAAAGTTATCTATATTGGATAAAATTTTGCAAGCTTTGAATCAAGTTAAATTCAATTGTGTAATCCTTTGAAGAATCAAATGTATTATATTTCTACACATTTGGAAAAATGTCGTCAAAAGTAGAGCATTACAATATCTGTCTATAGAAGTTATAAGCTATCGAAGATTTGGAACAATATAGAAAAGAATGGGTTTTGTTAGAAAATTGGTTTTTGAAGGCAAAAAAAGGAAGATTACCATAAATAGAGTATCCCACAAGTATTCGAAAATTGAAAGTATAGTGAAACTTATAAAATATTTCTAAAAATTGACTTATTGACTTTCTTTTTATTGCATTCAGTTATTTGCTAATTAAAAACAGCCATATTAGAGTTATGTTATGTGTATATGTGTTGTCTAATCTTTCAGTTTGAATAAAAAATTTCAAATACGAAAAAGGGAAAGGCTTTACATGTGACAGAATACCCGTCTGTTTAATGCTTAGGTATAAACATTAAATATCTAAATAATACTTATGACAATGCGTGGATGATTTCTTCATCAATCAAGGCATATTTAATAGATTTGGAACACACCCTTCAGTAACTAATCTGGTAAGTTTTAGTGACGTGGGTAAGGCTTTTCAAATTACCCAAATTCGGACCGAAAATACCGACATACTGGTACGATTCAACCTCTCATATTATAATCTGTGCTCTCACCGCTATACTCAGCCATTCCCTCCCCGCGGAATCACAGCACTCTCTCTTCTATTTGATTTAATTGTTGATGAGTTATGAAAGGTAGGTGCGTTGAAAAATATCTGGAAAGTATGCAGAAGGACATGCATGCCAGTATTTTTTTTTTTTCGTTAGATTGTTGTTCGTTTGCCGAGAATCATTGCTCAAGTTTGGGATTCAATATCTCGGGATTAAATGGTACGAATTGAACGTTTAAAACGCCAAAAGTTGTTTTTCCAAGTCCTTTAAATAGATTTTTTCAGATTTCACAGATATCTTAATTGTTACTAAGGTGAAATTTGAACCACTTTTTTAAACTAACGTCTGAGTCAGTTAAACCGAAGAAATTGTTGATTAAACCGTTGCATATGATAGCTGTAACCTTCTAGTATGTTTAAAAACATTATTGTAAGTTTAAACAATTTTTTGTGGCATATGTCTTTATTCTAACAATACCTACTTCTTTTACCTAATGTTTATTAACAATTACATTACTCAGCAACTAAATAAGACATCGAAGCCGCGTTTGTTGCATTCAGTTCGTGAATTAATAACGTTTTATGAGAAAGAATAATGATTCAGATTCAATTTTTTTTTACTCATTCATCCGCTGTGGCTGCTGGGAATGGAATTTTCACATTTTAAACCACTGAATTTTATAGCAAATTTCTCGCTTTATAACTTTGTTCCTAACTATATGCACGATAAACTTAATACTTTTCGAGTAAATTTCGAAAACATGTCGAAAAAAGGCCCATTTTTGGTTGTTTTGGCTATAAACTGTTATTGGGCAACTGGCACAGCCTAAAAACCGGTGGAGGTAATGATATTTTCAAGGAATTCCATCAAAAATCTCGCCTACTGCTTTTACATACATGTTTTGATAGTTTTTAGGCTAATCCGACTAGACTATTTGCAGCTATAGCTATAGTATTATAGCTAACAACGAATTTCAGAATGTATCAAGATTGTTGAATAAATTGTTTCTGAAAAACGTACATAGATAATAAGGAAATAATATTTTAAAAAACATATTTGTTATAGTAGTAGACACGTAGATAAGAGTATCTTTTAACTTTTAAATATTTATCTATAAGACACTTCACATGTTTTAAACAACAATTTAAGTGACTTTCAAAAAGTTCGTTTGATCTGCCCGCGAGGAACGATTACTACTGATTTTATTGATTTTAATGTACATGGTTGAAGCATACTTTCATACAAATGTTACTAGGAAATAGTTGGATGTTTAGAAATTAAGACTTACTTTGATAAAAATTTAACTCCCTTTTCCGTCATTTCGTTTTGAATGACATTAGCCATCTGTTGGTCGAAACCTCTGAGAAGGATCGATCTTACCATCACAGTTGCATCATAACCTAATCCGTTCAAAAATCCAGCACACTCCAGTCCAATATCTAATCAAGGATTAAGGAAAAATACAAAAAAAAATAAATCAAACACTTGAAAATTTTTATGTATAATAAGGATACATCCAGCGCCGACGATCAATGTTTTTCCTGGAGGTTTATCCAAACTGAAAATATCGTCACTACTTATACCGTATTCTACAGCACCGGGAATGTCGGGATAACGAGGTCTTCCTCCCACCGCTATCAAAATATATTTACCAGTAATCGTCCTTTCTCCTTTTTTAGTTACTGCTTTCACAGTATTAGCATCGACAAACGATCCTAATCCGTTGATATATTCTACTTCCCTACAAGAAAAAAAATCAACATTAAAACGTCTTTTTTTTTTCGGAGGAAATTTTCAAATACTTACTTATCTCTAAGTTCTACCCTGGTGACCCAGTTAACGGATTTAATGTGACCTTGAACGGCATCTTTCAATTGTTCCCAACTGTGAGAAATATTTTCTGGTTGTGGTAAATTCCATCCGTATTTCTGAGCATCCTGGAATTAAAAACAAAATTATAGAAAAAGTTTTATTACATTTTGATATTAGACAATCTGCTTACTCCATTTTACCAACATTGCCCTGGGGGCTTCGGCCAATGGCTAAACACAAGGGTTGTTAGACCAATGATAGCCTATGAATAAGTAGTGTGGTGGACAAAGACACTGCAAGTGTGAGCTGTAAGGCAATTGAATAACACACAAAGGCTTCTTGTCTGTGTATTTCGGAAGACATAAAAAACACCTGGTATTAAGACAAAAGCAGATGTATGAGCTGGAATTGTAGGGCTAAAACAAATGATAGCTCTTCCAATACGGGCCGGTTCTATCACCTCTGGTTAAGAGTTTTAGTTATGGTTAACAAGATTTGACAAGAGGTTTGCTGTTCTATGACCGCTTGCTTTGTTATAACCATAGGTTAAAGTTCTTTGACCAAAGGATAAAGTAACAGGCATTTTGAGTTCTTGTTAAGACTGTGACCACTGGTTAACCTAATGTTGGTGACATTTTACTCAACAATCCTGACAATTCTAAATAAATATATTTTTGTCACAGCACATCTCCCTTTACTTTTAATTGATTATTTGTAAATAAAAGACGTTAGCGCTTAATATAAATCCTATGAAGTATCATAATAAAAATAATGATTGATCCCGGACTTGATGGCTCAGATGAGGATGAGTTATTCTTTCCCATGCCTCAACCTCGAAGACCATTGCAAGGCTGAGTACCAGAGCACGAGGATCATAAGGACAAAGAATATGAAATTGCCAGACAAGGCTCATCAATTACATTCATAGAATGGTGAGTAATCTCACCAGGAATATAAGCAGGCGAAACAGTTCATTACATGGAAGATTTAGTTCCAGGCTGATTGGCTACTTAAAAAGAGTCAGGCTGGAGAATGTAATTTAAATTCAAAGGACCACGATATTATTATATCTCAAAAGGTAGCAGTGGCACAGGCTGATTACCCACCTCATCAAATCTAATCTTCAATATACTATTATAGTTCATTTACGATAAGTTTGCAATAACAAAACATGACAGATGTCTTACATCGTTGCCACGTTGTAATTTTTTTCCAATTGTTGGCATAAAATTATGTTGATAAGTTGTTTATTGTAAAAGATTACATTCAATTCAAAAATAAGAGCAGAAATTATAAAACTTTGATCAGTAAATACATGAATTTCAAGATTTCCAAGTTTGAAACCGTAAGTTTAGGCGAAAAATGCTATTTTCATGCACATGTTGAATTGCATTGTTATTGCAGTATTAAGTAACAATGTATTTATTAAAAACGTACATCTCTCACAGAAGTAATAGGAATTAGCGGTAGTTATGAAAATAACAGATTATATCTTACACAGTAAATAACAAACTATAAAATGCGAATAAAAGCGACAAAGCAACACAAGAAATTCTGATAGAATTGTCTGATTTTGAAAACATAAGTATGGCAACCCCGGACACGGCAGCCAACTTTTGGACCGTAACATCCTCTTTATATGATTAATTATTCCATTTACACTTTGGATATCTAGATTTTGTTCAGTGGCTGCAATTGTTACTACAAATGTCAAAATTGCAAACTTATCGTAAATGAACCATATTTATGCATGATTAGCTTCAAAATATTAACAGAAAAGTCTTAATTGCACATGATACCTGTTAAATTGAGCAATTTTTGTCAAATATAGTCAAATTTAAGTACATGACTTTGATATCATGCATTACCGGGTGTAAACCTGTTTTGTTTTCGTCCGGCCACCCTGTATAATAGATTCACGTAATAAGAATTTCTTTGTAAATTGTTTAGTTGAAATGAACAACTTTTTTGTGAAAAATACCAGACGTTATGAAATATATCATTAAGTCAATGATGACTCATATCTCTCAGATCGCATACGAATAATTTAACATCAATTACTTGCAATTTTATGATAATTATTGATAAATTATATACCAAGTCATGCTATACAGGGTTTTCTCAATATTATTACTTTTCTTTGGCACAATAATTAAATCATTTGTACTGACTGACAGTTATACAAAACCATTACTACGTTTGGCAAGTTCATCTGAAGCTACGGGGCATCGGTAAGAGACTAGGAAACATGGCATTATTTGTCATAAACCTACAAATGGCGTACGGTACCTATTTTACCAAGTAAAACTGAAAATACAAAGGTCACTGACAATACCAACGCCACTGAATAAATCAATATCAGTCAATTGAGGAAGTGAGAGGGAAGAACACGCATACGCGCTTGCCAATAAGAAGTCAGTTGGTCAGGCCTTTCGATAAAAATCACCAATTATGTAATTCGGAGGGTGTGGTAGCGTACAACGCTGCCAGAGCTTGAAGAAGCCCATAACAAATTTGGAAAAGTGCTCATCTTCTAATATTCATAAATTGAAAAAATTATGTTGTTAGAAAAAAATCCAAAGGAACAATCACATTAAAGAATTGTTAATTGTTAATAATAAAAAGTCCCTTTTCTAATCATTATCACTACATACTAAGCACTTTAGCTTTTTCATAGTTAAATGTGGTAATATCAAATGTTTTCGACTGCATTCCTTTCACGGCTTCAGATAAACTTGCCAAAGTATATTTTATGTAAGAGATACAAAACACAAAATGCCCCATGTCGTTTAACTCCATAATTAATTACAAAATATTTCGGAAACAAAAAAAGTCATAGTCTTGTTCCATAACAGTATTGCAAATCCTAAAATTTCAAAACAACTGATAGTTTTTGAGTAAGTAGCTTGCAGATTTTTAAATATGTTGTATGTTCATTTTTCTGCTCACATTTACTGAAAAAAATCATAACCTAGTCATTGTATGGCACACAAAGCCCAGTGCCTTTTATCTGTGTCCTATAAAATTTATTATCATTTACCATTACTTGAAATAAAGTAATATCAATAACTTACATTTATAGCTTCTCCTAATAAAGCAGCTTGGTGCATCAATTTCTTTGGGATACAACCAACATTGACACAAGTACCACCCAAACCCCATTTTGAACCTTGCGGACTTGGTGTTACATAATCTAAAACAGCTACTTTGGCCCCCAAAGCAGTGGCTTCTTTGGCAGCTGATAAGCCACCGGATCCTCCTCCAATGACGATAAGGTCATATTCTGTGTTCTGATCTGGAGAAAAAGAAAAATAAATTCCTATAAAAGTTTAAGGATTGGTATTCTAATTGGAAATATCTAATGACATGATTAATTTACATAAATCACTGTAAATTATTATCAAAATTTGTGCAGAATAACATTGTTATTTTCCAACCACACCTGGTATAAGTACCTCTATATAGAAAAAATAATCATATAAATGTTTAGTATATTTGGAAAAACCTTGTATACGGGAATTTTATAAATTACCTATCTATTAAACAGTAAAATAGAATGAAGATAATCAATAATTATTAAGATAAATTACAATTTTTACAATGATTTACACATTCTTCAATTCATTATTGTACAAAATCCAATATAATCTTTAAACATACCTATGTAATCATGCTCCATCTTCATCACTGATTTCTCAATGACTGACAGTTAATATATATATAATATGACACAACAATGTCTGTTGATTTTTAGATAAATATTTGTTATTGATTGTATGTCTCTCGTGTTTTGTGTAATTTTCTAGCTCTCCTTAATTTATCGTATTTGTTTATTATCAGAAAATGAGAAATTAAATTGTATACCCCGTAATTTGTTCTTAATGCACAGAAAATTGGATTGTAAATAATTTATTTGCAATCATCATGCTGTAGATAAAGTAGAAAGATAGTTGTAATGTGATGGGAGCTTAAAATAGGTTTTGGAATTTCGGCCTATGTATTTTTAATTGTACTATTTGATCTCTTCTAGAAGACATTTATAATTATGCATTTCAAATAGACATACTTGTGAAATACTGTTTGCAATGTATTGAACTCATTTTCCTGATGAATTACTTAGTAGTTTGTAGATGATTACAAAATAGGAAATTAATTTAACTGAAAAACCCTCAAAATCCTTGAAAATGTTTTATTTAACATTAAACTTTTAGTTTTGATATACCTACTTTTTCAGCCTCTTAGTATTGGAATAGGATAAGAGATTTGCATGCTAATCAATAATTCAAACAATAAAACATTGGTGTAACTATCGAGAATACTCACCCAATTTTGATATTATTTTGACATTTAAATTAGGACAATATGGATTATGTCCATGTTCGCAACCATTATCTGGTTTTTCAGACAATCCCAACATGAAGTATAACAAAATGCTTGATTCCATGCACAATTGGAGTATAATTTTTAATTACTTTGGATTTTAAAAGTATATCAACAAATCAATTGTTATTAGATTCCTTCTATGCCTTAAACTACTGGTTAATACATTGTCAATGTCATAATAGTAATTCTGACCTATTTTTTATATTGTTTTCAACAACTAATCTAACAATTATTGTGAACATTATAATTTAATTGTTAGGAAATTTGGTTTTTGTGGTGTTTTCAACTCATTTTATTTAGATTCGCATTCATAAACACTAAAATGAGGTTATGTAGTTACGTCATTCCAAAATAAACGGCAAGTCATTGTTCATTCAAAAGACAAAATAATTTTACTTACGTTTACATTTCAATGTACTAAATTGTCTAGCGAAAACTGATTGTACTTTTTGATATCCATTAAAGGTGTCACTAATCCGTAATTTGACTACTCCTCTGAATATGACACGACGAAAACAAAAAACTGCCGCCATTTGACCAATTTATACCGAACTGTATGATCTTAACTTACGTCCTTGAAATCAGTTTATCTATACAGAAGACACGAAACTTCTCAGCAGTGTATTTTGCCCATAATTAATCATTAATGAAGTCTATTCTTATAACAGGTTGTAATCGGGGCATAGGCCTGGGCCTATTGAAACATTTAGTGAAAGATAAAATATCCCCAAAATGTGTAATGGTAACATGTAGAAACTTGGAAAACGCGAAAGTAAGTTATGAATATTTTATTACTTTGTTACTTACCGACTGGTGGCATGTTTCACTATTTTTAAAATACGCAACTGATTATTGTAATACCCGGAACCTTATGTATGACTAGTATTTCTTTTTGTTAAATAATAAACTTAGCAGCACACCTACAAGGTTGTTCTCAACGCGCCAGCGCAGAGTTTGGATTTAATTTTCAGCGGTTTGAATGTTCTTTGAGCACTCATCATTTATATGGTATCCCTTCCAAAGAGATAAATTGATTAGATTCTCTATATTGAATTGTTTTCTACAAATCACGTTATTTTTAAACCTTTCAAATGGCCTACTCATTATCCTTATGTTTTCATAAGGAAATTTTCAGGATAGGTACACATGAAAAATGTAAATACTCGTAGTGACTATTCACACGATGTGGCGTGATAATATTAAAAGTTGTTTATAGATTATAAATAATCACGAGGAGCACAAATCATTGTTTGGGAACTTAAAAAGAAAAATGGAGGTTTTAAAAATAGATAATTGGATTATTTCATACAGGATTAGGGGAAGAATGAACTTAATAAATTCATGTTTTACCAATTGAAATGAATTGAGAAAGCATGAAATCAAATTATTTTGTAGGAACTCCAAGAAATAGAAGTTGCTAATGAAAATGTTCATGTACTTCAATTAGGTAAGTAAATATTTCTTTTAGTTTTCTACAACTGTAACAGTGGCGGACTAAGGCTAAAGCGGGCCTGTCGACTTTATCAATCAACGATTCGGTATAATTTGTATACGTTTCATCAATAATTATAAATATCACGATTTTCTGTTAAATAACATTTAAAAACCTAATTTTCGATCCCTATAGGCACGTGCCTAGGTTTCCTAGGCCTTAGTCCGCCCCTGTACTGCAAATACTTTTTAATAACTTTAAACAAAGAAGGTGTAATAATTACTTAAAAACATTAATTAAGATAAAAATGTGATGAAATATAATTCAAAATGTGTGTAATACGATCATAACCACTTGTGCTTTCTGTTATACAATTACATTTTCAAGTTATCTTTCAGTTTATCAATTTAGATAATAAATTCTTGAACTGTGTGGTTTGAATATACCATATTTATATATAAATATATATTTTTTTATATCAATACACGAAGTGACCTGAATTTTTTAATCTGAAATAACAAATACAGTTACAGTTTTTCCTTAACAAGAAATAACTAAAATTGAAGTTGCTTTCGAGATTATTATTATTGTATTATCGCAAGTTTCCTGTAACATGGTTTTAAAAGGAAAATGATTAATCACTTGATTTGACCGAAATACATAAATTGAATATTATAAGCGATAATTTGAGAGGCTTTCATTTAAAAATAACTTGAATACGAATTTTATATGTTTGGCCAATTTCCTTTAATTTTTTTATTGAAGAGGTTGACAAACCGGAAACGTTTGATACATTTGCTAAAAATGTAGAAGATATTGTAAAAGAAGATGGGTTGAACGTATTATTCAACAATGCTGGGTATTCTCCAAAATCCACAAGAATTAATTTCGTCAGAGCCGAACAAATGATGGAGACCTTTTCTATAAACACCGTAGGACCTTTGATGTTGACGAAGGTAGAATAGTCACTTTTCTTAGGCTAGTCTGAAGTATAATAGATAACACGAGTAAAGTTTTGTTCTATTGTAGGCGCTTCTTCCCTTATTAAAAAGAGCTGCATCTGTGAATAAGGATAAGCCACTAGGAATTAACAAGTCAGCTGTAGTAAACATGAGTTCTTATTTGGGATCGTTAGCGTTGAACAATGACGGTGGATTGTATCCGTACAGATGTTCGAAGGTAAAAAATAGTAGATTACAGCTCGTGTAACGTACTATACTTTTTTTTTCTACGCCCATTTATTTTCTGCTATGAATTAATGCGACTTATTTAACGAGAAATTGTATAATGTGTTGCCGACATTTAGGTACATTACTCTTTTAATCTAAAATGTAATTCACTAATGCTAAAAGATGTTTTTTTATTGAATAAAAGTATGTAAATAGACGAAATAAAGTAGTACGTAGATAAAAACTTTATTGCAATTTGATTAAACATAGAAATTCAAGTTTTCTTATCTAAACGCACGTGTGTGCTAGGAGACACTGCGATTTTTGATGTTTACAGATATGGGCGTAGAACAAATTATTTAAATGGGTTTCGTTGAACAAGTGTTTTTGTTTTCAGGCAGCTCTAAATATGATAACAGCATCTTTGAGCGTTGATTTGAAACCTGATGAAATTTTAGTGACTTCCATTCACCCGGGATGGGTTAAAACAACTATGGGTGGTGCTAATGCTCCTTTGGATGTGGATACTTGTTGCACTAAAGTTATAGAGTTACTAAAATCGCTAAACGACGAACACAACGGGCAGTTTTATTCGTATGACGGTAAAAAATTAAACTGGTGAAGTGGAAACGTATAATATTTAGCAAAAAACAAATAGAAAATCGATTATCTATTAGATTGTAATGTTGAGTTAAAAGATTGAGTTATATTATATTTTCACTGTAATTAGACAAACGAATTAAAAATTTCGGAAATACGAAAATTTGTTTTAAGTTAAACTCTGGTTTTATTCCCAGTAACTGGAGAGAAGTACGAGTGGTATTTATACCCAAACCAGGTAGGATGGACTACACCTTACCAAAAGCGTTCCGACCAATTAGTCTCACACCGTTCTTTTTAAAAACAATGGAGAGGTTATGCGAGCGGGATATAAGAGCATGCAGCATTCATATACTCCGGGAAGGTCCACTGATTCGGCCCTTTACCAAGTGGTTGGCAGAATCGAAAGATCATTGGACAACAAAGAATCCACCCTGGGTATATTCATAGATATCGAGGGAGCGTTTGATAAAACAACCTTTCCAACAATTACCCAACAACTCAACTCCAGGAATGTACCTCTGGTAGTAGGAGAATGGATACTCAAGATGCTCTCTAGTAGAGCAATAAGTATCAATGTAGAAGACATCACAGTAAGAGGACTGGTCATGAGGGGATGTCCACAAGGAGGAGTCTTATCACCCCTTCTGTGGAACATAGTCCTAGACACCCTGATTAATCACCTCAACAACAATGGATTCTACACAATTGCATACGCAGATGACATAGTTATCTTGCAGACTGGCAAATTTGTGAACACACTGTGCGATAGAGCGCAGGATGGGCTTAAATTAATTGAAACATGGTGTAAGGAAAACTCACTGTCGATCAATCCCAGAAAGACTGAGATGGTCCTTTTCACCAGGAAAAGAAGTTTATCGGGTTTAAAACCTCCCGAAATCTTCAAAAGCAAACTAAACTATCCGGAAGAGGTGAAATATCTTGGTATTACCCTCGACAGGAAACTAACATGGAACTCTCATCTACACAGCAGAGCAAAAAGAGTGTATGTGGCTTATGAGCAGTGTCGGAGGACAGTGGGACGCACATGAGGTCTATCACACCGTGTGGTCACCTGGATCTACACTGCAATAATAAGACCCATGTTAACGTATGGAGCAATTGCATGGGGACCGAAGGTTCTACAAGCAACGGCCATCCAAAAATTATATCAAATACAGCGAATGGCTTGTTTAAACATCACAGGAGCCATGAGAACAATTGAACTAATTACTGGTCTGACCCGTCTGGACCTGTACGTCAAGGAGGTTGCGTTAATGGCCATGGTACGATTGCGCACGGCTGGTATAAACCCCGAAGTAGGAGTGGGCCAATTGAGGTTAAGCCTATGACAGGAAGCGCTTACTGCGCTACCTCTGCTGCAGGCAGCCAATGATGCAATTGAACCCAGGTTTTTGTTTGACAAACCCTACAAAATACAAATAAAACAGAACACAGAGCCAGATGCTGCAAATGCTATACGCATATATACAGATGGTTCAAAAATGAAAGAAGGCTCAGGATGTGGGGTTTACTCGAGAGCACTAAGCCTAAAGATTAAGTGGGGAATGGGAAACAATACCAGCGTGGTTCAAACAGAACTGGCTGGTATCTCAATTGCCACAAAAGAACTAACCAGAAGAGGAATTTCTGGCAAAAAACAACAATCTGCACTGATAGTAGACAAGCCCTATTAGCTTTGAACAGACGTGTTATATCGAGGCTAGTACTAGAGTGCCACCAAGATTTAGCTAACGCCTCGGCAGATAACAATATTATCCTGAGGTGGGTTTAAGGGCACGACATGAGTAAAGGAAATCGCATTGCCGATTCTTTGTCCAGGGAAGCCGCTGGAATTGCGGAACTAGCCAAACGTTACACCCGTGCTCAATCCCTTAAGAGATGGGATGGAATCAAAGGATGCAGACTGGCCAGGATCACCCTGGGAAGCTGGCGCCGAAGAAATATTTGGCGATGACCAATAACCTACGTTTAACATTAGGATTTCTGACTGGCCACTGTCAACTAAGGAAACACCTCCATACTATGAGGCTAGTGGACACACCTCTATGCAGGATGTGTGAACAGGAAGATGAAACTGTCAGGCATGTCTTATGCGAGTGTCCGGAGTTATCGTCAATAAGAGTGTGTTCGGTGAGTCTTGGCCTACACCTGCCGATATAAAGGAGATGTCTCCTAGTGACCTGTCCACCTTTCTGAGGACAGGATGGACGATGACCTAGGAGGACAACTCCTCGGGAGGATGTACAATGGGTCACATGTGGCCTAAGTGCTGTAAGACTACACTCACCCTCCCTACTCTACACATACAGAACCCTGGTAATGATTTCAACACTTGATAGGCACATATAACATATATTTTTTTAATGCAGTTTCCCAAAGAGCACATCAAATTAATTGATGCTGGATAAATATCTCTGTCTATGCCAAAAAAAATCTGCTTTATTACTTCTTATAACAGCAACCATTTATTTATTAAGCCAAATATTATGTATTTGTGACTATCTAGGTATTTCTAGCATTTATAGAGCTGAAATGGAAAGGTAGTTGATAATAAAGACCAGAAGGATTTTTTGTTGGTTCTATACTTCAAGAGAATATGTTCCAGAAGTTTAGGATATGTAGACTTGCAAATGACAGGAGAAATAGTCTGGATTGTTCTTTCTACAACAGCAAGTTAAAAACGTTCTCCTTTTTCAAAATATGAGCTCACTTGGGAAAATAAAGTACTTAGTAATATTATTATCATTTTTTAATATGATTTTTTTATATATTCGCAGTTGGACATTTTTTTTTCAAATAACTGAAAATGGTCACTATATTTGATGATAAAAAAATGTTTACATTATTAATCCAATCTAGATAGGTCTAGCATTTATCAAAACAAAACGACTTCTAAAAATAAAAGTGTCAATGTCCATATTTAGTTTGGGTTTATTCAAAAAAAGCTCCATTTGATGTATATTCAATTTTGAAAAAAATGCTAGATGTTTAAAATGAGCATTGTGAACTTTTAATCAAAAGCAAAAATTTGAATAATACAACCTAAAATGAAGAATATATCTGAGGGATGTTCTCTTTTGCCAAGAATATTTAATAAGCCAGGCAAATATGGATGAAAAGATTAGCCATTTTTACATCAAACCCTTGATAAGTGAGAGGTGTCAAAAAGAGTTCAACAACAATACACAATAAAAGTTTTAAAATGAAACAATTGTAATGTGACTTCATATTTTGATGTTAGAAAAACAAATAGTAAAATTGGAGAATGATATGTGGATGATCTGATTAAACTATCTGCAAATGTCAATTAAAACATTTTTATTTATATGTATAAATGCAAAGAGAACAACCCTCACAATATTACTTGTTTATTATATTGAACTTTTTAAATGCCAATTTTAAAATTGAGTCAATTTATCTATCTTCAAATTGAATATTTAATATATATAATTATTGAATAGTCAGTTTCAAGATTTTCTTGGCTCTTCAATTTACGATACCTAAAAATCGGTTTCAACTAAAGACTACAAAAAATCTACCGGAAATATATCTTAATTCACTGGGAATGAAATTAATAAGGAACAAATCAGAAGAGAGCAAATTTTCAAGACTATTCAACAAGCTTGATGTTTAGTCTTTGGTTTCATTCGTTTGAATTTCTATATGGTTTGATACAAATAAAAAATAAGATTCTTCTATATACCTAATTCAAATTAAATAAAAAAAAGATAACATGGTACTACATTTTTTAAAGTTTTTCATCCTACTTTTTTCAAAAGTATATTTACATGTAATACAATAATACCTATTTATTGCAGTAAGACTCCAATAAAAAAAGTGTGTCTGTACATAAATACTGCATATGAAATATGTATGAACTGAAAGAGATCCATCCATTGTATGAATCAATAGTTATTTTTGTTCTCCATAAAAACGAGTATTGGAAATATTTATATTCAAGAGAAACTTATGCTTCAGATTCGCCAGGAGTGCTTTCTTCTTCTAAAATAGGCACAATAAGATTATCCTTGGACATCAAATTGTACTTTGTTACAAATTGAGTAAATCTTTTACATAAACAAGTCTCAGATTCAAATTCATCGAATATAGATCTATGGTGAAAGTAGGCATGTGAGAATATTCGATAGACTCTTCTACATACTGAGCCTAGCTTCGCTACAGATGATTCTTTAATACTAACTCTAAAACATTAAAATGACTTATTAGATAAACATTCTCTTTTTCTATTATTATAAAATGAAAATGTATCTTACCGACTTGGAAAATATTTATTGCTGTTCAATAAACAAGCAGCACCATCAAGTGTGTGCCTTGTGTAATCAATAGCAGGACATTCTTTTGGGGTTTTATGTGCTGCACATAAGAAAATCCACTGTTCAGTTGCCGTCATTTGTGTACATGTCTCTGGGTGACATTCTCCTTGTAATCTTACAGCTAATCCATTCAATTCCATACAGAATTGCCTAAATATATGTAAATATCATACTTTTCAATCAAAGATCATACATATCATATTAATATCATGTAAACATCAATATTGAAAAAACTAATGCATAACATACTATTTCTACACCAGTGTATGTTACCTCAAATGTTCATATTTCCAAACTCCCTCATCTTGTGATTCCGGCATTTTCAATATTAAATCAATGTTATTCGGGTCACGACGTATAAGTTGTTGAATATATTGCTGCACTGCAAGGGTGCTGTCCATTTCTTCGAAAGGTTCATCTGGCCAATGACTGAAATCCTAAAATAATGTATAAAGATTCATTTTGATCTAAATAATATTCTGTTAACTACTGGTTCAGGTTTTAGAAAGTTATTTTGGTGTCCGCTTTTACCTTTGCTTTTGTACCAGGTCTATTTCTTCGCACAATAGTTGATCCATCAGCCATCTTCATTTTTGACATATGAATAAATCATTGACACATTGACAGTCATGTTGACAGTGTTGTGAGTGTTGCCAACGAAAGCTGCACGAAATACTGACAAGCGTGTGACAAAATCCCCAAATTTTACTACAAATTATAGAAAATCCCCAAATGTTTGTATACTATTTGAATTTGAATAATAGTAGATTAATAGTATTCGCGAAAA
>CAJUYH010008322.1:0-15687 GCA_910591685.1 Galerucella tenella | reverse complement strand
GACCATTTGACAACGCCGTTAGGAAGTATCACCTGATCCTAATTTGTGAACCTATGATATCTAGACATAAGCTCTGACATAAGATTTTAGTGTGTAATTTTATAAGCTTAAGTGTCAAACGAAAATATTAATGCTTACGAATATTTCTAAAAATTGGCAAAATTTAAGTATTTTCTTCCGGTTTTTTGTGTGAAACGGACTGACATTTAGTTCAAGATAATAACCTTTACTGTTTAAAGTGAAAATATTTATCGTGAAATAGCATGAATTGGTATTGAAAAAGTACAATTTTTTGAACTAAAATCGTGATTTTTGAAGTAATTACTGGATGATCCAGCGAAATTTTTGTTTTAATCTGCTTTATTTAAGGTAAGCTTTCAAACAAATCTAAAATTAACATAAAATTCCGAGGGTCGCGAAGTCTACCAGAACCACCGATTTTTCTTTAAATATCAAAGCGGAAAGGGTTGTAGACAAGTGGTAGGAATTCATCAATTTAGAAAAATGCCCAAAATAGTTGCTACTTATTTGAACTTGGTAAATCCGACAGAATATACTGGTCACTGCTTTCAATAAGGTTGAGGTGGCAAATAAAATTTTCACAGTACAAAATATTCAACAAAATGACCCTACCACCCTGCATGTTGTCCAAAATGTTTCTCATAGTTCTAAGAGTGTTCCTCCAATGTTCAACAATTGTACTAACTGTCAAATTACTGTAAATATAACAAATTGATCTTAAAAATGTATTCAGCAATGACTTGATGTTTTCAAAATATAAATTAATTCCTTATAAGCAATGTGTTTTCAATCATTTATGTAGAACACTAACAACTGTACGGAAATATCATTTCCTTACAGTAAGGAAGTCCTGACTTTTTCTTCAAGAAATTTTGACAGGAATGTCAAAATTTCCTAGCGATTTGCGGAAAAAATTATTAATTAGGTAGGTACTGTCAAAACTGACAATTATTTCATTATTTAAACTGTACAATCAACCCATTATTTTAATTCAATAGTATTTTGAGATTTATAAACATTGAAAACATTATTCAGGACACAGTTATTTAAAGTAAGTCAATTTTCTGGGTGAATACATCATAAACAATACTTCTAACACCATTTGATTCAACTTCAATATTATTATTGTAATTGAAGATTTTATTGAATATTATGAAAGCGCGGAATTAGATAAAACGTTGTACGTAAACACGTTATGAAGAGAGCGACATTGTTCAACACGCGTAATTTGCAGAACTCGCCAGCGCTCGATTTGGCAAATATTACGCTTGTTGAACAATATCGCTCTTTTCATAACTAATTACGTAAATATCTATTATTTACTTTTCTAACAAAATTGTACTGTATAAATATATTAAAATAAATAAAATCATAACAATACATAATTGACCGTGAACTTTTAATAATTCAACGCATCTCAATTTTGCTTGAATAGATAAAGAAACAATATTTTTATTTTTAGTTACACGAATAAGTCAAAACCATAAACAACTGATAAAAAGATACAGCACATGGAAAAAATTTGTTATTTTTTTATTTAAATTCGTTCGTAGGAAA
The DNA here is from genome assembly GCA_910591685.1 of Galerucella tenella. Classification (NCBI taxonomy): domain Eukaryota; kingdom Metazoa; phylum Arthropoda; class Insecta; order Coleoptera; family Chrysomelidae; genus Galerucella; species Galerucella tenella. The sequence goes on along the minus strand of CAJUYH010008322.1, from coordinate 14,109 downwards.
CACATTATTACATTTATGTATATTGAAATTATTCGAATTCTTTTGTGAACTGTACGTCCTTCAAATTATACATACGACGCCAAGAAAGTGCATCTTCATATCAAACAATATATATGCTCGTAATTACATTTTTCTGTCAAGCTTTTTACCGGTAACCATAGCTCTTCGAACTGGAATGTTATATTGTAAATGTTTTCTTATACAGTGTATCAATTTTAATATTTACAATATCGTGAACGAAAAGAGATTTGAAAAAAAAGTTTAAAAGCGTTTCCAGGGTAAAAATAAAGTACTGAAATAAGAGGAGAGATAATACACTTCCATTATTCCACCAAAGCCGCTCCCAGACACTACGTGTATTCGGCGAATAGGACAATATTTTCATTCGCAGGTTTGACTTTGAAAACATTTGGCACAGAAAAACGTGGATTTTCAGTGGCGTGTGGCGTGAAGGTATCCGTGACACCTCTGTATTTATGGTGTCACTTTTAGAATAGACGGGCCTGACGAAAAATTGCCATCAGGGATTCTTTTTTTTTCTTTAATTCAGCAACCGAACAATCGACGCTTAACTGGATATTGGTTCAGGTATTGACCACTTTTTATTTCTGTTTTATGGCGGACAAGTTTATTTTCGAACAACCCCAAAAACTCCCGCATAAATTCGTTCGTTCACCACGGCGTCCTTTGCTTCGTGCCAGTTTACCGACCAGCGCCAGGAAAATGACGAAGGACGAATACTCGTCAAAGTTAACTTCCCACACGCTACGCGATTATCAAATATTCGCCGAATACACGTAGCACAGTATATAAACCAACCAGTAGTGTATCTCTCATAAATTTCATTCATAAATTGCCAGAGCTTTTGATAACCTTGAACGGATCGTTTTACGATTCATTTCACCATAGGCGTAGATGCATACGTTTTAAAATGACTTGAACGTGTTAAATGTTTTTTCTTAAATATTGTAGAACAGTACACTGATGAGTTAATAAAACAATAGTCTTATACAAAATATTTATTGGTTTTTCCATATTACAATTTTCATTTGATTATAATTTTCATTGACAAATTTTAATGTGTAATATAGTCGTACCGTGAAGAAAAGTTTTATTAAATATTTTTTTGTAAAATCAACACAAGGATGTACAAACTCTGTTGTTTGACTAATATTCATAAGTGATTCAACAATATTATATTCCGTAGCAACTTTCTCAAAATTCATTTGAAATAATTTTTCTAATAATGAGATGTATTGTACAAAATTTTCATGCGGCATATTCAAGTTTCAAAAGTATACTTATTCGTATTTTCATAAGCTCTAAGGTAACTGTATAAAGACGAATCGTCTAAATTCTGATACGCTTGTGAATACGTCTCACATACGCTGCATGTATGGAATTGGAATAGCCTTTTTTAAAAGAAGTCTTCTTTGATGATGTTGCATAATCATATCTGGTTCAAAATTAGCACCACATAAACGATGACTACTATTGTATAGAGTTTCGATTTTTGGTATCAAGTCAGGCCTATCGCATGCTTCGAGCCAAACTTTAGCTCTGGAACAAAAACAACAAATTACAGTAAAACCTCTGAATAGCGGACAGCTAGGGGGAATTTTTTTTTGTCCGTTATTGGGAGGTGTCCGTTATTAAGAGGTTTAACAATTTTAATATAAAGGAAGTTCGATTAATGTCTTGCAAATTAAAGTTATTCAAAATTCCTTAAATCGGTTTAGTAATATAAACCTTTAAAGTCTTTGATTTTTGAAAAATTGAAAAATAAAAATATTTTTTACAGTAAATACAAAAATGTAAAATTAATAAAAACGATAGGAAGTTTTATTAATCCTTTCTGTACAAATTTTTAGTAATAAGCATTTTCACACATAGATAAGAATAAAAAACTGCCACTTATAAAATTTATTTTATTTGAAAAAATTATAAAATACAATTATGTACATATGATGTGAATTATCTTTTAAAAAAATCTAATATTGTAGTCTGCTTCATATTCTTTAGTTTGTTTTCGAAAAAGTCGTGTTCACAATTTATCAAAATCTCTGATATTTTTGTGTAAGCGCTCACATTGTTACTTACAAAAAAGAATTTTTCTAGATCCCTTAAATTATCACATGCTTCACTAAGGCTGGAAATTTTAGGAGCTTGTTGTTCGTCACTAATTTCTTCAATATCAGACTGTTCATCACTGTTCGCCAGGAAGTCCTCAACACATTTAGAAATTGAAAAATCGGAATCTTCAGTGGTTAGTTCTTCATCTATAGAAGAATATCCGTTGAAATCCAAACCCATTTCAGTTGGTATTAAAGTGGATAGGTCGGTAAAATTATTTTCAAATTCTTCTTGGCCATCATCAGTTGGGTCTCCAGCTTTTTTAAATCCAGCCTTTGAAAAACAGTTTACTATTGTTTTTGCCGTAACTTTTCCCCAAGCTGCCACTATCCATATTAAAGCATTTGCAACTGTTATGCTTTTTTCTATTTTCTCTAGAGATGGCTCGGATTCCATAAGCATAAGTAATCTTTTGACTAAAAATCTTCGATATATAATTTTGAAATTTTGTATAATTCCCTGATCTAGAGGCTGGCTGGCACATGTAGTATTCGGCGGTAAAAAAATCAGTTTAATATTTTTAAGGACTATATTGTTAGGATGGGAAGTTTTTGTAGGTAATGCTCTATAAAATAATCCCGTTTCGTCAATATTGTAAACATCTTCTGCAGAATAGTCTTCCAAGATTTTATTTAATTTGATTTTCCATTTTTCAACCTCTTGTAAATTGATGTGTGCAGACTCACCACAAACAGACTTAAACGTGATATTGTGTCTCTTGCAAAACTTTTCCAACCATCCATTTGATGCTTTGAAAATGTCACACTTTAATTCTTTTGCAAGTTCTAGTGCCTTTTCTTTAATTAATGGCCCAGACAAAGGAATCTTCTTATTTCGTACTTTGGAAAACCACTCAAAAACAATCTGATCCACAGCAAGTCCCTCAGTTTTAGGGAATTTCCGTTTAACTTCGTCATTACTAGAACCATCAACAAAAGACTTTAAAAATTCATTTTTGTTTTTTAGAATTTCGCTAATCTGTGTTTTTCCAACACCATATTTTTCGGCTAGTTTCCTAACACTTAATTTATATTTATCACTCGTATGGATAATTTCTACCTTATCCTTTAAAGATAAACGTTTTCTTTTTTCGTTTGGCATGTTGTGTTAACAATAACTAAACTTCAACTAAATAGTGTAAATAGACTGACCAAATTATTTGAGAAGCAATAAAATTTGTAAATAATATCCAGTAACAAGTACATATTTTCATAAACATCTTACCTATCATGGGAAAACCCATAAACCAAATCCACCCTATCTTAAGCTTGAAACAAGAAACCAGTCAACCGGAAACATTTTTATACCTGACCTTTTGCAAAAATATATAAAGGTATCCGTACACGTAGGTAGATTACAAATTCTTAAATTTCGTTGAAATTTGGAAAGGTGTCCGTACATGGAGGTAATTTTTAAAGAAATAATATCTTTTGGTAACTAATTTGTATGTCCGCGTCCGTAATATAGAGGGTCCGCTATTGAGAGGGTCGTTTATACACAAATGGGCATTGCAGCATTCCGGACATGTGTTTTTGTCCGTTACATAGAGGTGTCCGCTATATAGAGGTGTCCAAAAATAGAGGTTTTACTGTAAATCAATGCATGGAACTAAGGCTCATAAATGTAATATGAAGATCAAATAATAAAGTATTATACATTTCGTATGAAAATACAAACAGTTTCTCACCTTTCTGAATCCTTTGGAAGACGGTAAAATTTTTCATCACAATCATAATATTTATAGTTAAACATCCACGAACTACACACACTACCCGATTTCTTCTTTTTAATGGTATCCATTGCAAAAATGCTTATAAACTATTAAAATAATACCGAAAAGCCGTAAAAATATAAGCTGTAATAAATAATTTTATTCGCAAATTCACCACTTGCACTTTGGTTGGATCGCAGCACAGCACTGCCCGCCGGATGAATAGTCATCTGAACGACGTTGTAGGTCACAGGGAGCTCGGCAGTGTGACGTCACGAGATAACATACTGGTTCGTTCATATACTGTGCACGTAGTGTCTGGGACCGGTTTAAGCCTTACCTACCCCACCAACAAAAATTTAAATGGCAACTTGTGATACGTCGTTTGAAAGCCTATAAACATTCTTCCCAACGATATAAATAACAATTTTACAGTGGTTATAAAGCAGTGAAATTATTACTTTGAATACAAAAATAATAACTTATTGGGGAGCGACACTACGCGTTGAAAAGCTCCAATTAAGATGCTGCCCTTATTTAAGTGTTAAATATACTAATTAGTTGTATTTGATAACAAACTTGCTTCAGGCTGAAGATTTTGCAGACCTGTGACCAAGTTAATTACTTTTGACTGTTTCGGCCAACATCCTTCAGAGTTCTGTTGCATGCAATTAGTTTCCTGTAATTTTTAACATCAATATTTTCTTTTCAAACTCTCACCATTGAGTAGGTATTCAGACCAAAGTGAGAGGGTTTTTCTTTAAATCCTTAAGAAACAATTCAAAAGCACCAAAAGTTTTTTAGATGGTGCAATGTTTTAGTGTAAAAAGTTCACCTGTAATGTGGTTGTTACGGGGTGGTATTCGACGTTGATCGGCCTCTCAACTGATGGTGTTGCTGGTCACTCGGAGGGTCATCTTACAGGAATAAAACAACTACCAGTAGCACTGGGATACGTTCTATTTATTACTTAAACTTACTACTATACATTATACTACTTATTACTTATGAATTGTGATATTCATATTCTAACATTCACGTTAACATTAACACTAATATTAATAGTGGTTCTTAAAACATTATCGTTTGCATATTTATACGACAAGTCAAGTTCATCATAAGTAAATATAAATAATACTATTTATGTTTATTTCACGCTCTGAGCTTGACTTCGTAAGTGCGACCTTCCTACTTCTATTTATGTAACGATTCAACGTTCTTATGATTTATTGAAATTAGCTTCAAGGGAATTTATGTCTTTTATTTAAATATTATTGTCAACTTATTATATTGACCAAAAGGCATCACACACCTTCAATCCCTGAAGAAGATTAATTAGCTATAGAAAAGCGAGTAAGATAGTGTAAAGTGTTAGTGTTGGTATAGAGGTAGTGTAAACAGTGTTCAGTGTCAATTATCGCCAACGGTTCCGGAATTCCCAATACCTGCACGAGGTTTATTTTAATTTGATAACAAAACTAATTTTCGAGAAGAATTTATTTGTTATTCACGTGACAAAAAGGTTATTTTGGATTTAACAAAATTCACTTTAATGGTTTCGTTATCTGATAAATGTACATATATAAATTATTATCAACCATTATATTATTAATAACTCCTATACTACTTTTAATTTGAATTTTAAAAAAAGCAAGTTATTGTCTTTATGATGTTGTGTCGTTTATAACACCTTAAAGAAATTGTGGCACTATAAAAGTGTAAGTATATAAATAATTATTGCTTTTCATGTGTTACTCAAGAGAGATGATGTAGTGCCCCTCGCTATTAATATAATGAAATGCTTGAGCCAGCTATTATTTACGAAGTAATTCTATAATATCGAATAGATAGATATGTTTAACAACAAACATAAAAGTATTCGTAAACATAAAATACATTTAGCATTAATACTGATAATATTACATGACAAATAATTAGAAATGAACAATTTATAGCATGTGCTCCACTAAGGTTAGGTGGTACTGACTAGAGTTCCTTATAACATGTAAATATAATTAAAATATAAAATACAAGTGACTGATAAGAGTTTCTATTCGCGATTAAACATCAAACCTTTACATTTTACTTTTCTTCAGTGGTTTTTGTAATAGTTATTTATACTATAAGGAATGTGAGTAAAAGGATTTTGCGCTCGAGCGATAGCGAGGGCTGGCAATAAAGTTCGATTATCAAAATTTTTTTTAGAACTTTAGTTCTTTACGTCAGGTTAGGTTTGAGCGACCGGGGGTAGCGACACAAAAGATCTGACCGTTACGTTACGTTACGTTATGTTACGTTGCTTCGTTATGTGCCTTGCTTGCGTGCGTGTGCTCTCTCCTGAGTCTCTCTCTCGTTTACGAAGCAGCGATTCATATGCTTCGGCCGGGAATCGAACTCGGGCCGCCCGCGTGGCAGGCGAGCATTCTACCACTGAACCACCGATGCTACATTCAAATTCTATGCAAAGCTGGTATTCGCAGTGCTGGTGATCTACTTGAATTTGTTCGGATAAATTTTTACTATTATTTCCTTAATTTTTTTGCGCGATTGATCTTTTTTGTTTATTCACAGTATCGGTTATCAGGTCGGTAGGTTGTGATTACTTGTTTCTAAGTTTAACACGTCGTTAAGTGATTTACTTACCGTTCAGACGTCGAATAATAATAAATAGCATAAAAACAATTTCACCAAAATGCAAAATATATTTTCTCCACGACTAAATAATAACGCACAAATTATTTTTACATATTCAGCTGCATAATGATATAAATTCTTCACACCAGTGAATAATAAAAAGAATTCACTCTCATTAGCCAATCACATTGTATTATTATCAGAATTCACGCTAAAATGAATTGAAATGAATAAATCAAATCGTCTCTTTTAAAAGTCAAATACCTAAGAACGCAAATCGCTTCTAGCAGCGCGTCGTTTGAAACGTCAAAATAATTATAAAATCATAATTTTACGTATTATAGGAGAAAAAAATGGACCACAGTAGCGATAGTGAATATGTACGCCTCCCGGAATTAATTTCATTTATAAATTTAAGGGTTCCGATTAAAAATATGAGTTACGACGTATATATATTTACTCTTTACATTTTTATAAATATAGTGGTGGTTGAATATGGCGCGGGCGATCGAGGTTCGATCCTCACTGGAAGTTTTTTCTTTTTAGTCGTGGAGAAAGTATAGTCTTTTACTGGTGTAGAATGGCTATTATTCACTTGGATGGTTCCAAAAGTCACTCGCTGCGCTCCCTCGTCTTGGAAACTTCATCCGCGTGAATAATAGCCATCATTCTGCACTCGTTGAAGAATATACTATTAAACTGATCGAGAAGTATAAATTTCACTTTTGACATTTCGTTCATTTCGAAGAAATTTAAATTATTTTATTCGGAATTTATTTCAATACGATCGCGCAAAAAATGGTACAAGCATCTCGAACGTTAAGGGTAATTACAACGTTTGCATGTAGATTCCTCTCGTAAAATTGGACAAAATGATATGAGGATTAAGGGGTCTAGCACATTTACTTTTCTAAATACAGGGTGTTGAAATTTTGAAAACTTGAATGTTTTAATTCGATAACTTTAAAATGGATGGATGAATTGATTTGACATTTGGCAGGTTGTTTTTAAATGTAAAAGGGCATATTTTGATAGAAATAGTAGTTTGTGCAACTAGTGTGGATTTGATGGCCATATCGCACGAGGACGAAGTTTGAGCACGACGCCGTAGGCGGAGTGCTCAATCGTTCAAGTGCGATATGGACAATCCACACGTGTCGAACAGCATATTTTTTCTACGACCCACTTAAGAAAAATTCTAGAAAATAAAAATTTCTATAAACTGTAATTTAACAATTCAATTTTATGTTTCCACTAATTTTTTTGTGGTAAACGTACAGTTCCTGAATGTCCAATTTGTATAATACTACGGTTTCCCTTTTTAAATATACGATGCTATTATAGGTAGATGTTACCAGACGGACTCCCTCGTGAAGGGTACCGTACCAATATCTATAATAATGAATATTCTGCTAAATATTTCAAACGTCTACCTGTTGTCGTTATTAATATCAAGCAGAATAATTATTTAAAAATAAAATTAACAATAAAAAAAACTTCTTCACGGGGAATCGAACTCGGGTCTACCGCGTGAGAGTCTGGATTGCTTACTACTCGACCACCGAGGAATATGCAAATTGCATATCCATAACGTCAGATGTATTACATAATTTTTGCTTAAAAGGAACCAAAGTTCCTACCGTGTGTCCCGCGACACGTTCTACCTATTTTATATTAAGTTAGTCGCATCAACCATGTTGTGTACGACTCGGTACGCTTACAGTTTATATCGTTCAGGTACTTAACTAGAGGGTTTACTTTACAGTCATTTTCCAATGAAAATTTAAGGTTCTGAGATAGATTATTGTTTTGTCTCTGTAGTTTGTACTTTTAAGCAGTTCCGTTTTCTCAAACAGGTGCTGATGGGTTAATCTGGTGTGACCTATTCTTAGTCTTGTTAGTAAAACTTGGTGAGGGAATCTTGTAGGTATTATTTTCCACGGTTTCATTTCGGTCTTTATTTCACTTAACTTCACTTTGGATTCTCGCCACTGACTCTGCCACGCACTAAGCACTTTGTGTCATTTCTTGCACTGTTATTGCACTTTCACTTTCGGTGGCCTCTTTTGCTTGTTGGTCTGCCTCTTCGTTTCCTAGGATTCCGATGTGGGATGGGATCCACATAAATTGTACTTCCTTGTCAATTGTGTGTATCTTATCTAGTATTGCTTTTATGACGGAGAAATAGGATGAGTATCATACATTTTTTTGATTGACTCAAGTGAACTGAGGGAATCTGTTACTATTAGGAATTTGGAGAAGTTTAAACTTTTGGCAAGTGTTACAGCTTGAAATAGTGCGTACGTTTCTCGATTATCAAAAATTGAGAGACATTGAAATTATACATCCAGATTGATATAGCAGAATTAGCGCTTGTCTGTCGCTACTGCTAGAAAAATCAAGGAAGAGGTACCAAAAAAGACCGCTCTTTTGGCGTATTTTCACGAACCATCTGCTGTATTAAAGTCATCAACCTGATGGTGTGATTATTATATAGAAAAATATATAAAATTGCTAGATTTCTGAACATTGAGGGCTTTAAGGATTATACTGGACACTTAGAAGAACGGCGGCTACTTTTTTAGCTATAGGTAGTGGAGTTAATGTTTCAGCTCTCAAGCGACATGGAAGATGGTAATCTGCAGCTATTGGGAAGAGCTATGTAGCGGAAAGCGTCAACATTAAAAAGGAAGCTGCAAATAATTTTTTTTTAAATATGACAACGCCATAAGTCCCCTGCAGTACTTCGATAGTAACAGAAAACTTGGTTAGGGATGGAGAAATTATGGAGTCAATAATTTCTTACAAATTGAAAAATTGTGAAGTCAATAATTTCATACAAATTGAGAAAAAAGGAGGAATCAAGGGTGGTAAGTTGTCAAAGGCAATCAATACGCTTTTGATAATTAGGTAGATGGATAGTATATTTCCTCTCAAAATCTTTACAATTTAATGGAAAGGATGAGAACAATGTATAAACCTAATTACAATGATATGATAAATATTAGTTATTCATTTATAATAAAGGCTCTGAGCTTTAGAACATTCCAAATATAGCTAGCAATTGCTATAGCTGAATTTATTGTAATATTATTCAGTGAATAAGCTGCAACATTGATGTCAGCTAGGTAATTCAAGGTGGATTGTTTCATACAATATTGTTACGCGAGCTGCTGCATTAATGTGCTCAATTAGTGCCCCCAGTGAAATTCCCATATGATACGACTATGGCTCCTCCGCCGTATTTTCAAGAATGATCTGGAAAACGTAACATCTAGAAAAACCCGGCGCATCCACCAAAACTTCGAGTTCTAGAGGTTTCTAGAACAACATACGTGCGAGTATAAATAGGCGACGAGCATCGCAGCGGAGTTAGTTAGTCAGTTAGTGTTGATACTGAAAGAAAGCAATCGCGCCTCGATAAAGTGTTTATTAAGTGACTCTCATATAAATTATAGTTAGTGTGTGTTTAGTGTATTATATAAATTATTAAATAAGGACTGTATTTGAATATAAATCTGTACATATAAATTTGTAAATATAAATTAGAATAAACGTTACAATATATTGGAGAATCCAAAAGTATTTGCTCAATCGTTTCTAACTCCGTTTGGTTACAAATAGTGCAGATTTCTTTAGGGTTTATCTGATAGGTACAAACTTTATATGTAAAATGTAAGGAGGATGTATTAGATACATAACCGCGATAGTTCTTGTAATTTGGATCGGCATTTTTAGGCACAGATATTTTTGTCGTGACGCAGATACTGTTAAATGTTTATAAAGGGGAAGGACGGATGACTGTTGGTAGAGAGAAATATCTAATTTTAAAAGTTCATTTTTAAATTTAAGTTAGAAAGATTTTCTATTAATCTGTAAAAAGCGGAGAGAGATATTATTCCAAGTAAGATTGGTATCAATAAAAGTAAAAAGTGCTTTTACCTGAGCTGCTCACTGGTACTTGCTATACATCAGATGCAATTGACGGAAGAAGCATATTTTGGGGTAACGGAAGTCATCCATCATAAGAATTCTCGTTAACTAGTTTAACGTCCATTTATATATGTTATATAAAATTTTGCTTCTACCGGACTCTACTCTAACTATATAGCTGGGTGTTGGAACTGGTAACATGAGGAGGATACGTTTTAAAAATTGAACTTGGACTTGCTCAAGAATATCAGCATAACGAAGTGCCCAAACAAAGATTCAGTTGAAATTGTTACTCATGTCGTTCAAAGCAGAGTAAAAAAGCGCTGTTTACAATATAGGGAGGAGAAAAATACATTTTCTCATAAAGCTTTACAAGTGGGGGCACAGATTATCATGTTATATGCAAATACACATTCTGACAAGTAGTAAATCATTGATTCCCATCTGTTCTGAGGTTTCTACTTTGTACATAATGTTGTGATTGGAATTCCCTAGATGCAGTCCATCTTCAACTTGATTGTTGTCATTCCTCACATTTCTTTTGTTATTATCGTACAAACTTTGGAAACATTTTGATGAATTGTTGTTAACGCAAGATTGATAATTACATAAAATAAAAATATTACCCACTTACCGTTGAAACTAGTTTTTTCGGAATCAGTTTATTTACAGTTGAAACTAATTTTTTTTCCACCCAAATACCCTATATTCCAATATCGTATCTACACCTACAGTTACAAATTTATCCATAGGTACTCTTTGTCTCACAAATCGAAATTACATTTATTTTGGACAATTTAAAAAATAGAGAAGGCTATCGATATGAAAACTACACATCATAAATTTAATGATACCGAAACGCTCTGTCAGTTCAGTGTGGTAAATGCCAGATAGATTGTTATAAACGAGGAATTTTTTTTCACTGCTACATGTTATCTATTTTTATTTCCTATTTCATTTGACTGATACGAGGTTTTACATAAATCTAGTTAACGATAATAGCCTCGGATATATTATAGTTATTTCGCACAACTGCGGGTTGAAACAAGCCCGTTACTAGTTTCTGATTCTTGTGTTCTGAAAACGGATCACATCTGTCAATTATAGAAACCGTATCGTTCTTGGAACTGCTTGGGACCGTATACAAACAGTACCTTCTGTAAGTTGTTATAAAGTCCATCCCAAATTCGGATTTGTGCACTTTACAATACTTGAAACGATTTCAGTTCCAACAGTTCATAAATGCCAGCTGGAACAAAACTATAATATCTATCTCACATCGAAAAAACCACATACAAGGCCAGAATCGCCCTTGGAAGGTACAGGCAAATGTGTGGAAAGAGTTGGAGATTAAATCCCAACATTACCAAACGGTTAATATACACAGGTTGTGAGGCCAATAATAACCTATGGATCAGGACACTACAGATTGGAGCGCAGAGGCAGCTAAGTGGTATTCAAAGTAGCCTATTCAAGTATAACAAGGGACATGAAAACAATTCCGACAGCAGCATGGGGGTAATACTAAACCTTCATTCAGGGAAATGCAAGATCTGTTAGTTACAGATTATTACAGGGGCCTCCTCTAATAAGTCAAGGACACGGTAAAGCCTACAAAAAGCTATATGTAGAAATAAAGGCAGATCCAATACTGGGAATGCCAATAGATCAGATTGCCCCACAATGTAGTTTCAAAAACGAATATACAGTTTAGATTCCAGAGAGGACGAACTGGGAAGCAGGGCCTCCAATGACAGCGAATTTCAACTGGTAAACTGACGACTCTAAAAAGACTCTGGAGTAGTAGCCGGAATGTATGGGGTACAAGAGAAGATCACAATCTCTTTAAGCCTGAGGGAAGCATCCTACTGTCTTTCAGGCAGTAATGGCGGTGCAATGCTGTGCAGAAGATTTGATGAGACGAAAGCCAAAGAATCTTCATCCACTCCGACTGCCAAGTAGCACTAATGACGATACGCTCATATCGGATAACGTCAAATCTGGTGTGGGAGTGTCGCAAGGCACTCACTAGGCTAGGTAGTCATGAAAGAGTGACCCTAGCCTGGGTACCAGGTCACCAGGGAATAAGTGGTAATGAAAAGACCGATGAATTAGCCAAACAGGGAGCAACGGACACCATGATAGGGCCGGAACCTTCCCGTGGAATTGCTAAATACCTTACTAAGGAGAGCATCCACAAATGAATGAACAACCAGGCGTTGCGCTGGTGGTAGGCAGCCCCAGGACAAAGGCACGCTAAATTATTCCGGCCCTCCGGACAATGTAGGCTGAGGAAACATATGCACACAATTGGCCTAGCAGATGACAGCCCATGTAGGTTCTGCCAGGAAGAAGACGAAACCGCGGAGCACATACTCTATGAGTTCGAAGGCCTAGCAAAGGTGCGGTTTCACATACTCGGAGAAGAAAAACCGAGGACAGAAATCTACGCAAGGGAGGCGGTATCCAGGCTAAAAAGTCCAAAAATAATAAAACTAGATATCGAGCTTTAAATATAGGAAGGACCACAATAGATCTGCAAAGGTCGCAGTGGGATAGGACAAAAAGCCACTCCAATTCTAATCTAATCTAATGTAGTTATGCCAGCAAAAGATAGTCTCCAACAAAAATCACTGTGTACGAGTATATAAGGTTCCATGTTGTTCTCCAAACTTACGTGGGTCAAACAAGAATTTTTGAACATTCTTTATCTGTCAAAACTTCAAATTCCAACATAAAATTCAACCATCAATTTTTCTGAAACCAAAACTTTTGCCCCAATTCGATCCTAAGATCCGATACTATTAAAGAGGCAATAAGAATAGTGAAACGTCCAAATTGTATGAACTAAGGCCAACCATTATCAACGACATGGAAATCATTACTTATTCGCCAAATACCCAACAACTACTTTTAGCTTCATCCATTCTGCCTACTGTTTCCCCGCCTATCGTTTTCCTAACAACATTTCCCTCCATTTCTGTTCCTATAAAAGCGACTCATTTCTACGACTCGTCAGATATTTCTGAGGAGTAAGCAGATCAAGACCTTGGAAATAACTGCCGGGTACAGTACCACTAGTGAAGTAGGCAAATTAAGGTCACGAAATCTACTGAACCTTATTCTCCCTTGCCTACATTTTCCTATCTCTTGATAATGACTCCAAAGCAAAAGTCGAAACGTCGCGAAAATCATTTTTCTGAACGCGGTTCATCCATATAGCCTAGAAATCATATACAGGGTGCGTCACCGACAACTAAACAGATCGCATATCTTGAAGACAAATTTTTGTTTGGGGAGAAAATGTAAGAAGATGTCGGTTTTTATTTAAAGAGGGACATCTATCGATCATATCCCCTCAGATTACTTTGTATGGGGATATCTGGAAAGCGAAAATAAACGCCACTCAGCCAGGCTTCTAAGAAGAATTACGTGAACGTATTATAACTCCAGAAATGCTCCAAATCATCAGACAAAGATTCGATAATAATTTATATTCCTGTATGGAAGTTAATGGACAACACTTTGAGTATTTACTTTGAAGTATACGCTGTTGTTTGACTTTGTTTTTATTTGAAAATCTTCATTGTATTTTAAAACTATAATGTTGCTATTTTGTTTCAGAAATGACAAGGAATGTCAAACGATACACCGACAGCAGGCACTTCGATCTCTCTAAATTATTCGGTTGCAAGCGC
>CAJUYH010008321.1:0-15689 GCA_910591685.1 Galerucella tenella | reverse complement strand
TATAAAGGATTCATAATAATTGATTTCCAATTTATTGTATTTAAATGGCTGATTTATACGAGTTTATTCAATATGTCGAAGATGATGAAGCTTATTTGCCTATTCCACGGTAAGTAAAATTAATAGTCAAATTCATTCACAAGCATTTTATGAATTGAAATATTGACTAGTACTTAAGTTTTATTATTATTCCAATAAAAATATACATTATTCCATGAACTGTTTTTTGTTGTGTTCTAAAATAATTCTTTCAGCTGCCAATTTTACTTTTTCAGCTTCTTACCGAACAGCATGTAACTGTCCCTCATTTTCCATTCGCATCATGTGAAATTCTTCATCTTCCTTCTCCAATTTTTTTAAACGGGCTACACGTGCTGCCAGCTCAGTATCAATTGCAGACCCCCTTTTTTGCTCTTTTCTCAAAAGAGAGCTCCTTGTTGTATCTGTAAAGCAGAGGAAGAATATTAACGAATTTGAAATTCAGAGAACAGATATGAGGCTTAGCATAGCCACGTCGCTAGCAATGACATCTTTTATTTCGATGTCTACACAATCTAAGATGACATCGGTAACATCATCATTAGGCGGTGCTTTGATAATTCCACCGCCAGTTGCCATTTTCTGCTGTTTTTCTTTCGATAGCTCCTTTTTCCTTCTGCATTTTATGTTCTCCCATGCTTTTTAAAGTTGTTGTGGAGTTCGCTGTCAAGTCAAATCCAATAATTATTACTTTTGTAAAAGTTAGGTGATGGTAATACTGGATGGGAATGAAATTTGCTATTATTCAATACTACTTACGTTTGTGTGATCCGGTACAGAATTGAATTTTGTAGTGATAATAGCCCATAGGGAAATGATTAATATGAATTGTCAAATTTAGTTCAAATAAACCAAAAATTACAATGTTGACAGCTCGAAACAGAAACTAGTGCACTACAATCTCTACTCACATGAGTTACTCAACCTACATGGTTTTTGAATAACAAAATTGAGGGTGAGTTCCACTCACTCTCAAACGAGTCGCGATTTGAGTGTAAAAGGAGTGTAGTAGTAGTGTCGTTTCTGAATTCGGCCCACAGATTATTCTCATATCATAAATTTTATCAAAAAAAATACACAGATTCGGCAAATAATAATGTTCCGTATTGTTATTTTGTGCAATGGTGCAAGAGAGAAAGCAGCTTAGAACAACAGAGAGACAATGTCACATTCCCCTCTCCAGAGAGTGTATGGAGTGGTGAGTGTTTCATGGGAGGGAAGTATTTTGTTCTCTCTTGGACAAATGGAATTTCATATCCCCCCCAAACGAAAAAAACGAAGACGAAGACTTTAGAAAAATACGAAAAGAACAGAATAAGAAAGCCGCCGCCCGAAAAGAAGAAGCTAACAAAGAAATTATGGACGAAGCCATTCCACCGAGCAAAAGGACGACATACCAACAACCGACCGTCATCCTACGAAGCACCCACCATTGGGGATCCGTCAGGAAAGACATATACCGTCTAGGGATAAAGACGAGGCTTATCACCATCCGGAAAAGACTCGGAATGAAGATTCCATGAGAAGGACCTGAATACTACAGAAACCTGAAAAGGTACCTGAATGAATAGAGGAAACGAGTGGAATGTTACACTTATGCAAAACAAGAAGAAAAAAAGAAAGAATTGTCCTCAAAGGACTGACAAGCAGCGAGAACGTCAACGAATTAAAAGAAGAAATCGGAAAGGAAGGAGTCCAAATCGAAAAAAATTAGCCAAATCTGCTTCAGATTCGGCGAAAGAAGACCACTGCCCATCTACATGGTAGAGTTAGATGTGGAAGAAAAGGAAAAAATGAAAAGAGGATAAAATGGGAGGAACGGAAGAGAGGGAAAAAACCGACGCAGTATTATAGCTGCCTGGGATACCACCATGGACAGAGGACATGCAGAGTGAGCACCAAATGTGTCAAGTGCATTTCATTGTAATGTTAATACAAATCTTATCACGGTACAGACAATGATAATACTGAAAAAAAAGAATCTGTGCAGAAAAGTGTTTTTTAAATAGTGGTTATTGGAAAAAACGTTTGATTTACAGGTTGGGAGCTATTTCAACCCCGTCCACCAATTTTGAATGGATCGATGACTCCCCCATGTCATACACATCGTGGCTTCCTGATTCGGCGCCTACGGATAACGATTTGCTTAGACACGTTGAGGAACTGACATGTCTGAGTATACAATGGACACCGGTGTCGGGACCGTCACTAAAAAACGGATTTTATTGGAAGGTGAATCGATGCCAAGCTTTAGGTTTGTTGAACTAACTACATTTTTGTTTCACGCTCATTTGATTATGACAAGTAATGACGCGTCTAATAAATAATCATCAAAATATATCCTGTCTAGAAAATCATGAGTTCAAGTTTGTCGCCGTAATGAAACAACTTTGATAATAATAACCCTTCTCAACACATCAGGGTCTTTTTCAGTCCATGTCACTCTCTGACGAGCCCAGGTATGGGCGATAGGGGGTCTACATATTCAAATTCTCGTGAAATTCAAATTTCTTATACAAAGTTGGTATGTTGATGGTTTGGGATCCACGAACAAGGGCACTGAGAGGGTAGAATGCCCTAATATAGAGTTGGTAGCCTTATAACATATAGATCTCACCAATTCTCTGTACTGAAACTCAATCCCGCGTTATCATGATATTTGAGAGGGTCCCTTTTTATACGTCCCTGATGGGTTAAGAAGGCTCAACTCCCCGAAAAATGACATCCCCGTACTCCGAAACCATCTTGACTCAATTTGGAATTTTGGACCACCAGACGCCCTTTCACACACACCTGGGGAGGTCGCAAGGGCAACCTGACCCAAAAAATGGATTCAGAGCAATTCAAAACCACACGAGTAGAACAGTTGGCTATTTGGGAATTTGTTTATTGACCACTCCTTCGCAGAGAAGTCACTGAAGTTTTTTTTTCTGTAATAACTCAATGCACCTACTGCAATAGTCCTGACATCTCTTCGTGGTAGGTTACCTCGACTTCCTATGCGTTATTTTAGGTGTGCACCTATAACCTATAATGTGCACCTATAACTTTCGTTTGAATTAACCGATTTTAACGAAATTAGTGTCAATAGAAAGAGTGTAGATGAATTAATCACTTCTACTATAAAACAATGGCATTTAGTTTTAATTGTCACAGGTAGAGGGTACTTTCGAATGAAAAAAATTAAAATTTGTTTTCTTAAAAAATGTTTAATGGAAACACCTAATTATTGTGAATAATGGAACTGGATTAAATTCTCAACAAAACGGCGCAAACGGCATGTTGATAGCTTTTGTCGAACTCGAGATATAAATAAAAACGCATAAACATAAGTGAGTATAGTATTGACACCCTGTATTATAACTTAAAATTAAATATGGGAAAGAAAGATCATTCAGATATCTTGGTCATTAAAACTTGTTGTCCAATTGGATGTTCAAATTCTTTTTCATCGTTTCCCACACAAATATGTAATCTAGCACGCTTTGACATATCTGCTGCTCAAATTTCAGCTGTTGATATACTATTTACAGCGTTTCTAACGCGCTGTTTCATGTCGTCTCGCGTGATTGGTGAGTTTGGTACGCTAAATCCTTCAACCTTCCCCACAGATAAAAGTCCAGACATGTTAAGTCTGGAGATCTAGCTGGCCCTGAAAATATACTTACCCTTCCTATATATCCATTTGAATAACTTAAATTCAAATAATCTCTTACTCGTCTGGAAAAGTGCGCAGGACACCCGTCATGCTGTAATATCATATCTCATGTTTGTAAGGAAATATCTTCCAATAAAACAGACAACCAATTATCTAGAAAACCCAAATATTATATATCGCCATTTGAAGTTCCAAGAAATATGAACCTGCGATCTTTTCGTCAACTATACCACACCAAACATTAGGACTCCATCTACCTTGACACTGCACTTCCTCTACCCAGTGCGGATTCTCTTTAGACAAATAATGCTTATTATGCAGATTAACACCACCCGCACTATTAAGCGTAGCATCGTCTGCCCACAAAATTTTTGACATGATATGCGGTTGTTCTTCTAGCAGATTTAACAATTGCAGTAATCTGAGATTGAAGCAGCATTTAATTGGACATTAAGTCTTAATGATCGAGATTTATGTATAATCTTTCTTTTACATATTTAATTTTAAGTTATAATACAGAGTGAGTCAATACTATACTTACTTATGTTTATGCGTTTTTATTTATATCTTGACTTCGACAATAGCTATCAACATGCGGTTTGCGCCATTTTGTTGAGCATTTAATCCAGTTCCATTATAATCCACAATAATTAGGTGTTTCCATTGAACATTTTTCGAGAAAACAAATTTTAATTTTTTTCATTCGAAAGTGCCCTCAATTCATTCAATTCAATTCATTCAAACGTTTGGGTTGTGCTCAACAGCCCGGGCACTTGACCTAAGTCATTGTACCATTCCCAATGTTATCTACTTCCACTCCAAAAGTTTCGTGTCCTCTATATAGGCCACTAGCTTATTTGGGGGGATTTTAAGTAGTTCTGATGGTTGTATAGTTTCCTTTCCAAAATGCTTCTGTCTGAGTCCTTCTAAGTTCTTACATGAGCAGAATATATGAATAGGTGTTTCATCCCTTAGTTCGCACTTCCTACAGAAAGGTTCACTGACTATTCCCATTCTGTACAAATGTTTCCTTAGAGTGCAATGTCCAGTAACCAGGTCGGTTACTGTCTTCAAGTGTCTCTTGCTCAGTTTCAATAAACTGGTTGAGAGTTCTTTGTTTACCTTTTTCAGTAGACTTTTTGTGTGAAGATGACCTTCTGTCAACCTCCATTTAATTTGGTGTTCTTTGTCTAGCCAGTTCCGGATTTCCCCTCTTATGTAATCCTTTGTGATTCCACAGAACGGTTCCGGACCTATAAAGTCTCCTTTAGAGCCTTGTTTAGCTAGCTGGTCCGCCAATTCATTACCAGCAGTCCCTTCATGTCCCGGCACCCATACTAGAGACACTGTGTTGTCTCTTGCCAGCTTATTAAGGGACTCTTTGCAGTTTTTAACCAGTCTAGATTTCGTGGTAGGATTGCTGATAGCCTTCAGCAATGCCTGGCTATCAGTGAATATTTTTATTCTTTGTCCGGTATAACCCCTCTTGATATTTTCATCAATACAGGCTATAGCAGCAATTGTTTCTGCCTGGAATACAGACGTGTATCTACCAAGGCTGAAGAACATTTTCTTCCTAGGTCCATTTATACCAGCCCCAGTGCCATGGTTGGTTTTAGATCCATCAGTGAACCAGCTGATATCCCCGGGATTTCCCGAGTGCATCACCTGTTGCCTAGATGGAATGATGATATTCACTCGCTCAGTGAATATATTCTCTGGTATCATACTATCCAGACCCATCTGAAAGTTTGGTTCGTCTAGTATTGTCCCAGTTATATCGGTATGTCCCCCACGAACATTGTTCGGGGTCCACATGCCTCCCGATTTCAGTCTAAGAATCGCCATCATCGCCTCTGCCCTAACAAAAAGTTCCAGAGGAGGGAGGCCTATAAGGGCTTCCATTGATGACGTGCCCGTGCTGTTCATTGCCCCGGTAATACCGAGGAGAGCTTGTCTTTGGATTGTAGCCAATTTGTTCTCTACTGAGGACACTTCTGTCCTTCTCCACCAGACTACCGTTCCATAGGTGACCGTAGGCCTAATCACTGTTGTGTAAAGCCAGTGTACCACCTCAGGTCTTATTCCCCAGGTTTTTCCCATAACTCTTCTGCATTGCCAAAATAGTCTGGTTGCCCTGGTAGTAGTTCTTTCCAGGTGTGCCCTCCAATTCAATTTAGAGTCGAGGGTCACTCCCAGGTATTTCACCTCTTTGGATATTTCGAGTGCTTCTCCGAACAGTTGTACCCTGCCCTCTGGAAGAGCCCTTCTATTCGTAAAAGCAACTAGTTTGGTTTTTTTTGGATTGACTGTTAGGTCCTCTTTAAGGCACCAGTCTTCCACAATTCGCAGTGCTTCTTGTAAGACATTTGCGACCGTCTCTGGGAATTTTCCCTGGGTGACAATCACAAGGTCATCCGCGAAGCCCTGCGTCCATATGCCTTGATCATTTAGTGTGCAGATCAAGTCATCCACAATTAAATTCCACAGTAGTGGTGAAAGTACTCCACCTTGAGGACACCCTTTAGTTGTCCTGACGGTGTACGTTGTATCATGCATATGTGCCGATATTCTCCTATGTTCAAGCATGGATCTTATCCATCTGCATGTGGTGTTGTTTGTCCCTCTCTTTTCGAGGGATTTGTTTATTGATGACATCGAAGTGTTATCAAAAGCACCTTCGATGTCTAAAAATGCTGCTAGGGCAAATTCTTTTTGGTTCAGGCTCCTTTCGAGTCTCGAGACCAAATTATGCAGAGCAGCTTCTCGTGATTTCCCTGCCTGATAAGCCCATTGCAGTGTGTGTAGAGGGATGCTCTTAAGCACTCCTTCTTGCAGATGCATCTGTATCCTCTACCTATGACAATTGAAACTAAATGCCATTGTTTTATAGTAAATGGAATTAATTCATCTACACTCTTTCTATTGACACTAATTTCGTTAAAATAGGTTGAGTCAAACCAAAGTTATAGGTATTTATCCGCAAACACTTTCCCCCACCCTTTATTTGGAAAAATAGAATAAAAAGTACTTGAACAAATTTGTGCGAAATTTAGGCCTTTTCTTAGTTTACTTATTTAACACTGGGTATAATTAAGCATATTTCACAAAAAACTGGTTTTTAAAAGTTTATTCACAGGTTACGCCCCCTAGCGGTTAACCTAGAAACTTGAAAGTAATTTCCAGCAATTTCTCTTGTCCACTTTTCCCAAGGAATTTTTTCTCCTAAAGTTATAACATGAATAGTTTCTTATATATAGCCGATAGATCGGCTTATTGGACCACCCGGTACATGGTTTGTAAAAATTTCAGTATCGCCAGCGGTTCACAAATTCCAAACCTAGATGCCAATATCATTTTCCAACTAGTTTAAATAAAAAATAATCTTTCAACATTTGTTTTGTTTTGTTAGGTGGCTATATCTGTAAGAAACCTCTCCAGCTTATGGGTGGATCAATAAACTACAATCAAACAGTTAATGGAACCGAGGGATCAATCACCTCCCCAAACTACCCCAACAATTATTACAATAATTTGGATTTTTTAATAAAAATATCGGGACCGGAAAAATCACGAATAGTTATCAAATTCATTTACATACATATGGAAAGCCAATTGGAGTGCTTGTACGATTACATCGAACTTAAATCCGTTGACAAGCAGAAACTGAATATTTTAAACGATGCCATGCGTATTTGTGGAAATCATGAAAGAGACATGGATCGATTCAATTTCGTTTCAGAAAGTAACGAAGTCGAAATTAAATTTCATTCTGATTATTCTATATCCGACAAAGGATTCTCTTTAGTTTGGTATGCGGTAGACGTTTCAGCCTGTCCTCTACAAACATTAACTGCCAAAGAAGGTACTTTCATAACACCGAACTACCCAGATTTCCTCCTAGCCAATCTAGATTGCACGTTTACCATTCTGGCTCCGAGTGGTAGAAGAATCTGGTTAGAATTTTTTTCCGAAGAAAATAGTGCTTTAGAAATTGTCAGCCAATCGGAAGATTTTTACGTAGAAATTATGTTGGGTAAACATGCTTCTGTACATCGACCATTCGAAATGGGTAATCTTTTAACTGAAGGTATTTTTGTATCTAGAGATGAGAAAATGAAACTCAAATTACATACCGGAGATCATCCTCTTGGACCTGGATTTCGAGCTTCATATAAAATAATCAATACAGCTAAAGTAGAAAAAGCAATAATTTTGGGAAACTATTCATATGGGTTATTATATCATCTCAATTACCCTGATAGACCTCCACCGTTCACTGAATTTTCACAACATTTCATAGCTCCTTTGGGGAGTATTATTTTGTTGGAGCTTCACGATGTGAAGCTGTTCGATACAGAGTGTATCGACCGGACCAGCCTGTTAGAAATTTTTGATAACTATTCTGATATGAACGGAACAAGTTGGAAACTTTGCCACGCTCCTCAAATTGATGATTCTCTTATGCCAAATTCCCCTATATACATTTCATCGTATTTGAATACCATCCACTTGAGACAACTGCATGGACCACAAGGAATGTCTTTGAATGGTACGCTCAAAGTACAATTTGATGGAAACTACAGAAGTAAATTGATAAACTACAAAGAATGGGAGGTGGAAACGTGTAATCCAAATCCCTGTCAAAATGGAGGAAAGTGTATTGTTAAGAATTCAACGAGATTTTGTCAGTGCACGGGGTATTATACAGGTTAGTATATCCATATTTATATCCACATTCCAAGTATCATTTCATTATCCTATGAATGTATCTGGGTCGTACTCTTGACTTAGGGAGTAGTCCTGAAGGAACAAATATTTTGTCCCTATCTCTCTTGACGAAGGCAAAATATCTGTTATCTCAGGAACCTTTACTCCCTTGGTCAAGAATCAGGCCCCTGGAATGTTCAGCATGGTCCAAGGTACATTCCTAGAATGTACATAAATAGCATCGTTTACAGTGTGATCCATTTTTAATGGAAACACCCCTCTAAAATTTTAAGTTGTGAACATATTTTAATAATTTTTTTTGAAATGTCAAGTACTAAAAGGTCTACCTTAGGACAAAATTTGAAATGTTTATTCCAATTTTCACGGCATACTACGATATTTTTTCTTAGTCGAAAATCAAAATTTTTTCATTGAAAAAATCACTACCCCACTGGATTCAGAGTGCCTCTAAACAGGTGTGACCAAAATTTCATGGAAAAATATTCATTAATAACAAAGTTATGACAACTCAAAAATTCGAAAACTCACACAGCTAACAGTCACAAAAAACACCCTATCTCAACAGATATAGCCATGAGAATATTTTTTCATGATTTCAGCAATAAAGTGCCGCAAGATGAAAAAAAAACAAATAGAATAAATTTTTTTAATGAAAATAACGGAATTACATTCACACAATTCAACTAATACAGGGTGATCATTTGAATTCCGACACATTTTATGAGCCCATAACTTGGAAACCGATTAAGGGGCATCTACCAAATTCGACCTTGCACAATTATGCTTTGTATATTTTTTTGTTTCCCTACGTCCTCACGTTTAAGTTCACATAACGAAAATTTTATTAGAAATATGAAATCTCCGCAACATGTAGGTAGCCAAGCGGTCCAAGCGGATTTTGGTTCACGTACTACTCTATAAGCTTCGTCAGTACTGAACTGGGAGACCGCCGAGACCGGCGAGCGTTGTATCAACAATGGAACGGCACGCGACTACCGAAGCAGAGAGACAATGTCAGTCATAGAAGGATAGAAAAGCGAGCGATGGATTTTTATCTGATATTTTAGTGGTAGCAACCGAATTTCAATAAGGAATTGTACGGTCATAAGTAATTTGAGGATTCTGAGATTTTTATATAGTATTTATAAAGCTTCAAATTAGACTTCTTATCAAATAATTTTTGCCATTTAATCCATATTTAATTCTTTACAGGGGCTCAAACTTTGCTTAATAATATGTGTAATTACCCCATGATTCGTATTTTTTTCAACAAAATTTGGTTAGCATTTCAAAGTTTTTATTCGATGAGAACTCTAAGTTCAACATTAATCTACATGATATATTTTTTTCTTAATTTTCAATACATCCATTACCTCAAAATTATTTGCCAAAAATACTTCGATATTTTGTCAAATCGCTGCCGATAGATTCCCCTTAAGATATCGAGAGGCGGTTTTGACTGAAAGGTTTCAGGAATTAAGAATTTTTTTTCATGCTGTTGCCAATTTTGTATTTTTTCCCTAGACTCCAGGAAAAACTTGGGTTTTCTGGAGATCAATAACTTAGACATTTTAAATGGAACACCCTGTATGTTTTTGTACGGTCGGATGGGCTGAAGCTTCTACTTTTCAAAAATATATGGTTTTATAGCAATTCAAGGCGTTCTTAAGGAGCAGATTATCTTTAAAAGATAGACGGCAATTCGTTGACTACAGTAATTCCGTACATGTTTGTCAGCGCATAACTTGTCTTTGTATGTCATGACATCGAGAAGCTAAGCATAAGAAAACATAGGAAACGTAATAGAAAATATTCAACCACAAATTTTGAGAGACTCTTTTTTAAATCTTCAACTAAGCTTGCATATATGTATTGACATGAATGGTGAGCATATTCTACAACTTTTGTATCAAAGAATTTATGTAGCATTATCGCATTATCTTTTGTAGATCCCTTGGATGCTTTCACCATTATATCGTTGGCTCTTACCGGCCAAAGCTTAATCACACCAATAATAATAATAATAATATCTAGTCTAGTACACATGGGAAACATCAGTCATCAGTAAGGCCATATTGGCTTCCCGGGCTGGTCCCCCAGTCCCTTAGCCGTTCCCATATCCGCCACCTGCGGACGCGCCCGATAGATAACCTTAAAAAATCATTGGAATCGGTGTTTATGCCAGAAAATACATGAATTATACGATATTGATGGTCCTATTTCGCTACAAGCTTTTCATGTCTTTTGTGGTCCTCCGAATGTAGATTATATTCTCCAACCCATCAACTTCACTTCAAGGGTACCTATCCCAAATCTAATAAATAATCACCATTAAAAACCAAATAACTCACTTAGTTTTCATCCACACCTTAACAAATAACAAGTTTCGGGAAGGAGACATCAGCTTTCAGATAGAATGGAAATATATGGGATGCTTCATTTAAATTATAGACTATATTTGAATTTAAATAATATGTTCTCTTTCAAACACCCTATGTACGATTCCACTAATCAAACATTTATACTGAAAAAGCTTTACATATAAAAAAATTGTTCCGTTTCTAAATTCTAAGATAAAATGTTCCAAAAGATTCAGGTATTCTGTCTCAGAATAAATACATCAAGTAATATACAAATCTTATATATAACTCTTATTTTATTTTTTAGGTATATTTTGCGCCCTCACAAAATGTGATCTGGAACCTTGTGCATTTGGAACTTGCGAATTGGTCGATACCAGCTATAAATGTCATTGTAAACAGGGCTACGTGGGAATCTCATGTGAGCAGAAACGACGACCCTGCGAAGGAAATCCATGTGAAAGTCGAGGTATCTGTATTGAAAAAGGTGACAACTTTCAGTGCCAATGTCATGCCTGGTGGGAAGGGCAAAGGTAATGAAACGTATTTATTTAAAATTCAAGACTGTATCAAGCAAAGTTAGTCTGTATTGCTAAAAGTTTGTATTGGCAGTGACTACTTCGTTGAAAGTCGAGAAAATTCTCGTGTATATCGGTATCTTCGTTATTCCCAACTTTTAACGCAAAAGGCATATCCTGGCCTAAAACACTGAGATTCTTGTCTCAAATATCCTATGTCACAAAAACTATTGAAACAATGAAATTTCTCGGCTTTTCTTAATTCGTTATAGTGGTTGTTTGTTTTTTTGATTTATGCACATTTCTGCTAATTAAAATTTAATCTATTGTGCCTAATCCCCAGTGTGTCATCTGATTCTTCTCATACTTCATATTTTTATTGTACAATTTCACCAACTACAACTGCAGCAGCAGCTCCGAGTCGTAGAGTCCAGTGACTACTATTTGATATAATATGTATCACTGTTAATAGCTATCAGCTAGGATCGGTTTGGTTTCTGAGAGTGGTCTGCTGTTTGAAAAGTACTGTTCGAAAACTTTGTAGTACGTAATATTAGTATTTAACTATCATTTTTAACATCCACTGTATCTTATCACTTTGTAGATGTGAGAAGAGGATGCTGCATATTCCCTATAAACCACTTAGTGAAAGAATGCTCCACGAACCTTTCTGGTTGGGTCTTATGACAGTTTTTGTTGTTATGGGAGTTATTGGATTGGTGTGGTGTGCAAAGAGACATTTTCCAGAAAAAATCGAGAAACTACTGGCTGAAGAGGATAGTAGAAATAGAGGCACAGGTGAGTAGCACAACGTATAGAATTGGAGTACAAATTTAAAATTGTGATCAAATGACAAGTGAAGTTGATATTATAATATCTCACAATTCCGCAAGGCTATCAAAAAATCACGAAAATAAGATAATAGAACGGCAGCCCATGGTCACATGTATGCTTCGTTATTTGGAATGTAAAACATTTTCACCATCAAGTTTTATGTGAAAAACAAGTAGAATAAGGTAATTTGTCCACGACCACCTAATAATAAGTCAATATTTTACCTCCTAACTAAAGGTTTATGGTACCCATATATCAACTGTCGTGAATTATGGTTCATAATACACTGTAGTGTATTATGGTTCAAAATTCACGACTAGAGATGGGGGTACAATAGGGAATAAACTATTAAATCTGTGTATTTTGTTCAGGAAATTTGTTTCTGACATATATCGTATCTATAAAATATTGTAATTTTTAGTATTGATACTTTTCATAACGATATTTTCTAATATTAAGTATTTTAAAACAATATATTTATAACGGTACGTTGTATTGATACTTTCTACAGTATCGCCCATCTCTATATATGTCAAATTATTTGAAGTAGCTGCCACAACATTTCGAGGTTAGTGATATGCCAAATCACTACTGACTTTTATTTATTAATAAATAAATTAAGTGTCGTGGACAAAGTATAGTATTC
The DNA here is from genome assembly GCA_910591685.1 of Galerucella tenella. Lineage (NCBI taxonomy): Eukaryota > Metazoa > Arthropoda > Insecta > Coleoptera > Chrysomelidae > Galerucella > Galerucella tenella. Next base: position 2,903 of record CAJUYH010008321.1, on the reverse strand, counting down.
TACTCGCAATTTATGGCCATAATTCACTTGAGTGACTTGCGCCCCTCGCCTGCGGCTCGTGACGCAAACGTCACCCATCGTGAATTATGGCTATCATAAATTGCTCGTTTAATAATATACTATCATTCCCCAAGCTCAAAACTGCATAATCCACGTTACAGTGTACATTGAAAATTTTAGTATTTTCACGAAACTAGAACATTCAACTTATGGATGCAGTGTACTTGGATGTATTCTTTGGATATCACAGTAAAAGTCAAGAATGTTTCTTGTTGCGTCATAATATCCAAAATCCTCCTAAAAAAGAATTTGATTGAATGTACATACATTTATAAGTATAAAAACCTGTATAATTTACTAATACGAAATGAGTGACTTCTATCATGACAAAAATTTAAAAAAAATTATGGAAAGAAATACTTTAGTGAAATTTTTTGAAGTCGCGAACGTCACGTTGTCTTTCGAAACCCCGGTCCCCCTTGTCACATCTTGTCTCACTCACCAAAACCCCTCCACCCCCCTATCCCGTTTCAATTGTTACAAATTTTGTAAATTACTGTGTATATTCGTCAGCACTTCATTTTTTCTGTCTAAAATTGTTGTCGAAATCACTAAATGAAAAAGAAGTGTGTAGAATACTGAGCTAACAACCAAGAGGTCCCAGGCTCGAAACCCGTTTTGGACCTGGGCTTTCCCCTTTTTCAAAAAAACATTTACATGTGCTTATAAATCAAATAAGTAACGAGAGAAAACTAGACGCAGCATTTTATATTGGAAAGAACACAATAGTAAATAAATGGTTGTTTCAATAAAAAAACGCTTTTTTACTTTTTGTTACGTTATCGTTTTCAGGTAAAAACTCACTATAACAACCATATGGGGGAGGAAGGCTTTGGTGACGTGCGGGTGCAATGTGGGAACGCGCACTAGCGGAATGTATGCTTGAACGGAGGAGTGCGTTAGTTAACCACACTAACAATTCTACACTAAACTCCACATGATTCATGGAGTGCCGAAGGTCATCATTAACGTTGGTGATGATGACACTTCAGATGATAACGGGGAAGAATGGGAAAACATAGAAATAAGTCAATAGTGTTAAGGGTCATCTACCAAATTCGACCTTGCACAATTATGCTTTGTATATTTTTTCGTTTCCCTACGTCCTCACGTTTAAGTTCACATAACGAAAATTTTATTAGAAATATGAAAGCTCCACAACATGTAGGTAGCCAAGCGGTCCAAGCGGATTTTGGTTCACGTACTACTCTATAAGCTTCGTCAGTACTGAACTGGGAGACCGCCGAGACCGGCGAGCGTTGTATCAACAATGGAACGGCACGCGACTACCGAAGCAGAGAGACAATGTCAGTCATAGAAGGATAGAAAAGCGAGAGATGGATTTTTATCCGATATTTTAGTAGTAGCAACCGAATTTCAATAAGGAATTGTACGGTCATAAGTAATTTGAGGATTCCGAGATTTTTATATAGTATTCATAAAGCTTCAAATTAGACTTCTTATCAATTAGTTTTTCCATTTAATCAATATTTAACTCTTTACAAGGGCTCAAACTTTGCTTAATAAGTGTAATTACCTCATGATTCGTATTTTTTTCAACAAAATTTGGTTAGCATTTCAAAGTTTTTATTCGATGAGAACTCTAAGTTCAACATTAATCTACATGATATATTTTTTCCTTAATTTTCAATACATCCATTACCTCAAAATTCTTTGCCAAAAATATTTCGATATTTTGTCAAATCGTTGCCGATAGATTCCCATAAATAAATTTTGCTTATTTTTTCAAATTCCGATTACTGTTAGAGTGATAATGACAGATTTAAAATGTAAAGTTTGGTTTTTATTTATTTGCTCTCATAATTAAATCACCAGAAATACATGCCGAACCCTCTAGCAATGATGCGCCGCTGGTGAAAACTGCCTTAGTGTTTTGATTCGGATGTGTATGAGTTATGAAGTAGGTAACGAGAAACATTCGTGACTTATACTCTACTTTATCATCAACAACAACATGGCATACTAACCCAATTGATACTTAGGGTTGATAAGCGAGGGATAAAAATGAATAAGGTGAAAAAAAAAATTATTTTGTGTACGAGTATGCAAGAGAAAGTTTAGATTTTGTTATCTCAGTGGATGTGGAAAACATTAGTGGCATACATTTTCCGGGGATACTTCAATTGTTTACAATTTACGAAATGTCTTGTGAAATTTTCAATATAGAACAATCAACTGATACTTGAAACTTTTTATACTGTGAAACATTTCTTTTCTTATGCTAAGTGCAATTGCTACTGCTACAAATTGTTATAAACTACTGTTGATGGATAAAAATATTGAGCATTATCTAGCAATTAATTAATGTATGCATTAAAAGTATAGATAATCAACTCTTCATTTCCATGTATTTTCCATTTCATTATTCATAGAAACTTTCATGTAAATAAAAAAGATTCTCAACAATAATTCAGTATTTATTAAGATATCTACTCTTTTATTTTCTCTTCCAGCGTCCTCCTTACGAAGCTCATCGGTGAGGGAACAATTAGCAGCATCATCTGGAGGTGGTACGGCCAGCACACCAAATCAGAATTCAGGTCCATCTACACGATCGCTCTTCGGCCGACTGGGTATTCGAAAGCCGTCAATTCTCAGCCTCACCAGCCCACACGCCAGCGGCTACGAGGTTGCCACAGCTCGTACTTTTAGTTTGGACGATTTGTTAAAACCTCTCCCAAGACGTAAGGCCCGATTGTGGCTTTGTCAACTAATACTCTATCTCTTTGCTAAATATCCTCTTCTCACATATTCGTTTCCGTACTGCCTTTTTCTTCTAGTTCAGCGAACAGAAATCAAAAACAAATGTTGTGTTAATATCG
>CAJUYH010008320.1:0-15690 GCA_910591685.1 Galerucella tenella | reverse complement strand
AAAAAATTATCGATAAAATTTGAAGCACTCGTGGTATTACCTTTGAATATCGGAATCAGAATGAATTGTATCTAAATTCAATAGTGGGTACGATTTACATGTACCTATCTATATTTATACATTTACATTTTATGAAATTTTCTATGGCATGAAGTAATCTGAAGTCAATGAACCAACTTTTTAACTCGAAAACATTGCAGCAATCACATTTTTCCGATGAAATAGTGATTAAAAATAGCTTTGAATTCATCTTTTTTTTCATTTTTTTGCATTTTACGAGAACATTTACCATAGTAATGTATATTTTTTCACACTATTAGAAAGTAGAGAATTCAACGAACAAAAAGCCTACTGACTTTTTGAAAAAAGCTGATATTTTGAAAATTAGGGTGCTTTTTTGATATTAAGTCAAAATAAAGTGAAAAAATGAATATTCTAAATCGCATAGATTACAGTGTATTTGGGTTATAAAAAGGAAAGTTTTCACCAAATTATCGCGAAAAAATTTTTTTTTCTTAAAACATAAAAATAAAACACCAAAAACTTGGTTATTTGAATTATTCAAATAAATTTTGAGGTTATGTGAAAAAGATGTGTATACAAAAGTAGTAGACCTTTTTATTACCCACAACTTTGCCATTCGACTTTTTTCCATAGGACTTGTAGTTTTGCCGGAAATCGAATTAAATCATTTTTTACCCTTAAAAACCCACCCCCTCCCACTTCCCACAACTCGGATCGCCCATAATTTATTTTTCTTTTCAATTTTATCACATTTTTCCCCATTTCTAATGGGTTTTAAGCTGATTAAGTAGGTAATTTCGATTTGAAGCATCATTGTGCGAAGAATTTCACATAAAGAATTATCCGTAAATAGTATATTAAGTATTAAGAACGGTAAGGGTTGTTTACCGGTCGACAGCAATGTTTAGAGGCTGAGCGTAGCGAAGCCTCCAATTTTGCTGGAGACTGGTATTATCCTTAACGTTCGAGATGCTTATACCATTTTTTGCGCGATCGTATTAAATTTCGAATAAAATAATTTACCTACGACCCCCCTTGTAATCAGTCAATAACAAACAGTCGGTATCAATGCACTGAGCAAAATGCCCTAATTAGATTTCTTTCTTAAGATGCCCTCAATAACTGGTACAAAAAATCAAATAGTGGTTAAAATAATTCAAGTGATTACTAGCATGTGCCTAATTATCACAAGTATGTTGACTTTGTTGAAACATTTTTATAACAGTTATTCGATAAAATGTTATAGTTAACTGGAAATCTAATTGCTGTTAATACATTCATTTCGTTATAGGCCTCAATGAATTGTTTCAATTCAGCACCTACTAGTCCTAATTAGGTACCCACTTAACACTATTCAGTACCAACATAATAGATTACCTACTTACAATTATGCAGTCCTCGTATAACGGTTATTAAGATATCCAATAATTTTTTAAAACGAAACGGCTGTTCAGCATCGAAATGCAGTTTTTTCTGGTCCGAACATTACCGATGTGATTGTCGATCTCCTCTTGTTGGTTATTTGTGTTTGGAACCTTGGAAAACCCGCGCACCGTGCATTTCACTTTCACATTTGGTTTGGGAGTGCGTTGAAAGTTTGTGTTAGGTGTATATACGTAATAATTTGCAGATTTGCAATCTTTGCAATTGATTGTGAGGTTAGGTTGAAAACGCCGACAGTGTTAAATTGGTTTGAGTATATAAATGGCGTTCAAAAACCTATTAATACAGTGGCGATTAAGTGACTATAATATCTGCGTTTGAAAGTAAGTTACTTTTGAATTCTATATAAATTATAATTACATTTATTTATACCTAATGCCCTCAGGATTATTATCTCGAGCTTATTGTTTCTTGTCATTTTACAAACTATTATTAAAAGACGACAGAGTCATTATCCTAAGTAGAAAATATAGTATAGGAAGAATGGTCTCATACTTTATCTAATTTTGGCTAAAAGTCTGGTTATATAAGTACAAATTTTGATTTCATATTACCTATATGTTTTTTCTTAACTATGTATTGTGTTAAATGAGCTAATCAATTGTTCTTTCCGTAGATGAGGGCATTGATGATGAAAGTTTCAAGTTAATAGATATGAAGCTACCATAGAAAAAACTTCCTCCGAGGGCACAAGTATTATGTTGTATTTTTGTAGTTTTATAGTTATAGTTTCATCAATTTAAATATTTTGTTATATTTTGTTAATATAAATGTTTTATAGCAAATTTAGTTTTATTTAAAAGTATCTAGAAATTGACGGAAAATAAATCTCTAGATAGTTTTCCGGATAAACTGCCAGGCATAGTAATTTTAAATGAATAAAATTCAGATTATTATTCGAAAATATAGTAATATTTAATGTATTATAGTCTAACCGCTATTAGAAAAGTTTATAATACTTATAAAAGTGCACTCGATGTCGGTTATATGACATATCGTATATTCTTAAAAAAATCTAATAACGTTTACTCTTTACCAGTATAATTGTTACTAGAAAATCCCATAATCTAAATTAAGTGCCCTCGATTCCGATTGTACAAAATTCTGTTTGTTATTTGAAAATCTAATAACCTTCACTATATGACAGTACAATTGCAACTGGAAAAGCCGATAATATTTATTAAGTGCACTCAATAACAATCATATGAAATTATTTTTTTTATTGGAAAATCTAGTATCCTTTACTATATGACAATATGTTGCTATTAGAAAATCCTCTAATATCTATTAAGTGCACTCGATAACAGTTGGACGAAAGTCTGTTTTTCATTTGAACATCTAGTAACGTTTACTATAGGACAGTATGATTGCTATTAGAAAATCTTATAATACTTATTAAGTGCACTCGATAACGGTTATACGAAATTCCTAAAAAGTATATCTATTAACAGTTATTCAGTGGTGTCCAACAAAGTGACTTTAATAACCATAATCATGAACTCACTTGATGCCTATTTCATGCAAGTTTCTAATAACTGTTATTCAATTTTTGCTAACAGTTAATGGAAATTTCTTTCAGTGTGTAATGACGTCTATTACCTACGCACTGTAAAAACAACGCACAGCTGTAAAGTAAATCGCACGGCTTCCCTAGCAACATCTTAGCAACTGTCAATAGACGTCGCCATTTTATTCAAAATTTACTATTTGAAAACATTCGATATGGCCACGTTTAACTATGAAAAGTCCAAAGGGCTAAGTATATGTATTGATTATAAATGAAAAATGGACTTTAGATTATCAACAATATTTATTTAATAATGATTAAACGTTAGTTCTTTAATGTGCTTCTTTCATTGGTAGTAGAGAAATAGAGATGGAGTTTACCAAGCACCTCTAATTATGTAACTGTTATTTCTTATGCTTCTTATAAAAAATACAAGTACACGTAGGTCGTAGGTAAAGTATAGTACGTCACTTGTGTTGTAAAGCATTTTACGCACTCACGGAATTACGCACTCGCCGCTACGCGGCATCGTGCGTAAAATGCTTCTTACCACACACGTTGTATGTATGTATGTATGTGTGATTAAGGGGTGACATTCACTGAGACCTAAAAGATCTATTGTGCCCCTCTACTTCTACTCAGTTTCTGAGGAGAGTCTCAGAAACTAGTAGTTCCTTTAGTCCTGTTTCCCGGAGGAATTTTAGGATGTCTGCAGGCTTCAACTTAGGCAAATGTTCCACACACGTTACGTAATATACTATTAAATTTCTTCGAAATGAACGAAATGTCAAAAGTGATACCTATTTATATTTCTCGATCAGTTTAAAATATAATCTGCATTTCGGTGAAATTGTTTTTATTTATTTCTATTTATTACTTTTTATATTGTTCTGTTCGGTTCAGTTCATTAAAAAAATATAAATAAACTTTGGTCCTTTTGTGTAGTGAAGGAAGTAATATAGTATTTAGGACCACTAAATGTATGTAGGGCTAAGACGTCGGTAAGTAATTTACTTACCGACGTCTGAACGGTAAGTAAATCACTTAGAAACCAGTGAACACAACCTACCGTCCTGACAACCGATGCTGTAAGTAAAGAAAAAAGATCGATCGCGCAAAATAGTATATTAAGTATCAAGAGCGGTAAGGGTGGTTTACCGGTCGACAGCAATGTTTGGAGGCTGAGCGTAGCGAAGCCTTCAATTTTGCTGGAGACCGGTATTACCCTTAAGGTTCGAAATGCTTATAAGTACCATTTTTTGCACGATCGTATTGAAATATTCGAATTTCGAATAAAATAATTTGAATTTCTTCGAAATGAACGAAATGTCAAAAGTGACATTTACACTTCTCGATCAGTTTAAAATATAATTTGCATTTTGGTGAAATTGTTTTCATGCTATTTATTACGTTTCGTATTGTTCTGTTCGATTCTGTTCATTAAAAAAATATCAATCTTCTTATTGTTTTTGTTCCTTTTGTGTAATGAATGAAGTAGAGAGCCAGATGCTGCAAATGCAATACGCATATATACAGATGGTTCAAAAATGAAAGAAGGCTCAGGCTGTGGAATTTACTCGAGAGCACTGAGCTTCAAGATTAAGTGGGGAATGGGAAACAATACCAGCGTGGTTCAAACAGAACTGGCTGGTATCTCAATTGCCACAAAAGAACTAACCAGAAGAGGAATTTCTGGCAAAACCATAATAATCTGCACTGATAGTAGACAAGCCCTATTAGCCTTGAACAGACAACGTGTTATATCGAGGCTAGTACTAGAGTGCCACCAAGATTTAGCTGACGTCTCGGCAGATAACAACATTATCCTGAGGTGGGTTAAAGGGCACGACAGGAGTAAAGGAAATCGCATTGCTGATTCTTTAGCCAGGGAAGCCGCTAGACTGAAAATTCTAGGACCCAGTGACACCTACGGCCTAACGACTTCGACAATTGCGGAACTAGCCAAACGTTACACCCATGCTCAATCCCTTAAGAGATGGGATGGAATCAAAGGATGCAGTTTTGCCAGGATCACCCTGGGCGACCCTCGGAAGCTGGCGCCGAAGAAATATTTGGCGATGACCAGGAAAAACCTACGTTTAACAGTAGGATTTCTGACTGGTCACTGTCAACTAAGTAAACACCTCCATACTATGGGGCTAGTGGACACACCTCTATGCAGGATGTGTGAACAGGAAGATGAAACTGTCAGGCATGTCTTATGCGAGTGTCCGGAGTTATCGTCAATAAGAGAGTGTGTGTTCGGTGAGTCTTTGCCTACACCTGCCGATATAAAGGAGATGTCTCCCAGTGACCTGTCCACCTTCCTGAGAAGGACAGGATGGACAATGACCTAGGAGGACAACTCCTCGGGAGGATGTACAATGGGTCACATGTGGCCTAAGTGCTGTGAGCCTACACACTCACCCTCCCTACTCTACAGATACAGAGAATGAATGAAGTAATATATTATTTAGGACCACTTAAATGTATGTAGGGCAAGACGTCGGTAAGTAATTCACTTACCGACGTCTGAACGGTAAGTAAATCACTCGCCGACGTGTTACTTAGAAACCAGTGAACACAACCAACCGACCTGACAACCGATGCTATAAATGAAGAGAAAAGATCGATCACGCAAAAAAGTTATTTTCTCGTTGGATACCGCATCTGTCAACGGAAAAACAGCAATCAATCAATCCATTGGTATTAAAAGACTCTAAACCTAGTGGACGCAAGAAATTCAAATAGGTACTTTCATTATCATTGTTCGATGAAATCGACCAAAAATTAAGACTCACTTATGTTCTTATCTCATTTAAAAAGCTTGAATGATAAATAGTGGTAACATCTGAACAGTATAAGAGTGATATATTAGATTATTATACTCCTCTGTTATTGCGTACCGATGATTTTTTAAAGGAATTTGAATGTCATGTTCAGCTCGGACTCCATATAAAAACTGCTGTTTTCAAGAATCTGTCGTCCGTGAGTAAAGATAATTTTTCCTTCAACACCAACAAGTTTTTTAGGAGGCATGGTTTAGGATCAAATGGATTACTCGCAGATAAACTAGCTAAGCGTCTTAAAATATTCGACAGAAAATGATTGCTTCAAACACAGCCTCAAATGTCGATAATAAAATGATAAAACATCGTTTATTGCAGCGCTAATGAGGCGACAAGACCAATTATGGTTTCTGCGCAAGACAGTTGGCAAACTTTACGTGGCTTCTTCTTATGCGAAACGGAGCTTATATAATGATATTAAATGGGAAGAAGATATCTATAATATCCTCATAGGACTGATAATACCTAAGAATATAATTTATAATTAAATCTCATATTTTGTATAGCCAAAACATTCGACGTCAAGTAGGCATCACATAAAATGTAACTTGTCATCCTGACGATGATACCTAAGTCAATTTCGAAATGATTACCTATCTTTGAATTTCCAATAAATAGTAAAATTGATTAGAAACAGTTAGTTTCATTCAAAAAAACACTTGAAAATATGTAATGTGGTCAAATAAATATATCATTAACTCGGTATTATAAAGGTGATATCAGACGGTTCACTCGAGTGAATATTCACGCAAGTGAATGCTTCATTATTCTTCCATTCCATATGTTCACACGACTTAGTGTGAATGACAAAGAAAAGAACATTCATCTGTTAATTCTTCTTCAAAATATGTCATCGGGTGATGTAGTGCGTCTCGGAATCATTTTAATCCGAGTGAACGTTCTCTTTGTGCGCAGACGGTTCATTTTTCGTTCATTCTGACTGGGAGTGAATGATACCGAATGCCAAAATCCAACATCGTTGGATCGGTTCATTAATGAATTCATTCAGCACTCTTGTTGCATTTTGAGTTCAGTTGTTTTCGAGTGAGAGATGCCGAGTGAAAGACAAAAATGAACGAGAAGTGAACCGTCTGATATCACCTTAAGGGCCGGTTTTACAAGAGAGATTTATACTAGGTAAATAGTTATACTGGGTATAAAGTTATACCAAAATTTTTAACTAGAATGAAATTAGTTGGTTTTACGATGCTTTTTTACACCGGTATAGCAATTCTTACTCCAAGAATTGCTATACCGGTGTAAAAAAGCATCGTAAAACCAACCAGATTTAAACTAGGTATAAATTCTGGTATAATTAACTTTATACCCAGAATAACTATACCTAGTATAAATCTCTCTTGTAAAACCGGCCCTTGGTCACTGTAATCCTTGTATTTTTCAGCAATGCACTCAATCACCAGCTGTTTTTCAAAATAAATATTCTTCCCATACCTAATAGTTCCCACACAGCATATGTACGTCCAATGTGCATTCAATGGACGTCTAGATTCGGTGTTTTGGACGTCCATTGAATCATAGATGAAAAAATACTTATAGATGGGAAACTGACCCGTGGCGCCCTCTATTTGTACGGGTGGCCCCACCTTGAGAGTCCCGACAGTACCTCTAACACAAATATGATGGTTGTGAACTTCGCTAACAGCCAAAAAAGAAGATTCCTGTAATTTTACAGTTTTTGCGGCAAAATTCAAAATTTTACTGTAATTTTATTTTTATTACAAAGTGACATTAATGGTCCATTTTTTGATATTTCATTTAAAGTTACTCAATATTAGATTGATATTACAATAATAACAATCAAATAGTTTAGTAAAATTAAATGAAATGTCAAAAAATGGACCATATTAATGCCTGAAGTGAGAAAAATACAGTAATAATCAAGTTTATATATTTTATTGAATGAAAAAAGTATACTATAAATGAAACGTTTTTTACATATTTTAATGACAAACATGAAGAAAAATAAATGTTGGAAATTCAACAAAAATGCTGGGAAGTTCAAAGTTGTGTGGAAGAATAACTACTTCTGTCACTTTTCATTTAATGAAACATGTTTTTTATAAAGATAAAGCTTACCGGGTGCACCTCACATTACAGTCTTTCACAATACATATTCTGGACATTGTCTCTTAAAATAAAAGTCCCACTATAAACAATAAAGACGGTTCTGGTCGACTTCACGACCCTCGGAATTTTAAATTTGGTCTGCAGTTGCAGGCAGTTGTCTGGTTAGGATCATAGATAACACGTTAGGATGTCAGCGCTGATATATGTGGAAGAATCTGTAACTACCACTAACGGCGTTACAGTTCTCACTAAATTAGAAATTTTAGTACTGACGGGACTCCCTATGTGGCAGCACCCTCGCCCCTTCAGAGATCCCCTACCCTGCATTGAATGTCCTGCGGACACCACTTTGCACGTACAAAGGATGTCCATCTTCGGACATACAATGGATGATGTTTTCACACCAAAAAGTTTGATTTTCCTCCGTAAATAACAGGTTTGTTCATAGAAGGAATTTCCAATCGACTGGAAATTTGTCAAACTCTGACATTCCGTTTGGGATTCGTTGTAAATCGATTGGCAATTTTTGTTGTACGAACGGGTGGAAAATTTTGACAATTTGACAGTGATATCTTTGATAAAAATGAGCTAAAAGTTCTTCATCACTTGGAGAATAGCTGAAAAAAATAAAGAATAAGTGAATAATTTTGTAATGTGTTTGGCCATCCTACTAAGAAGCCAGCGATTTTTTTTCAAATATCCGATATTACAATATACAAATTATTTTACTCACGTTTTATTTTAGAAGGAACTGACTGGTTAGCTACTTCCATATTTTTATTTTATAATAAAAAAATAGTAACAATTTGTCACTTTCTACAGCATCACAAAATACGCATGTTCAAACTGAAATTTTGATCCCGGTCAGCAAATTATCCTGATAGTTGGCAACTGATCCGAAACCGCAAATTTATTTCTTCCAACAAAGGATTTTTAAATCACCAACTGTCAAATTGTCTACGAACGCTTTTTTAAAATGCGCATGCCTCTGACGGTTTCTGACTGTTCTACGAACAAACCTAATGCACATTGAAAGAGACTTGGTTATGGGAGATGTGGTTTGTCGTTCATCACCTGCCACTGACTTTGCCCACGTTTTCGATGACTAACACATAGCTTAGACCAATAACTGTATAATTATGGCGTAGATACCACCATCTATAAGTGGGTAGCCCAGCTACTATCAAACGCCATTGGATGTTTAAACTTTGAATGGACGAACAATTCGGTACATCCATATTTGTACGTATGTATATCATACTCCATTGAATGTTTAGACTTGAAATGGACGTCCATTGGACGAACAATTGTACAATGTACCGTACATGGTAGGGCACAGTATTATTTAAAAGTTAAACCTCAAGTATGGCGGTTCGCTTTGCCGCTGGGATGGAATTTTTTTTTGTTTTTAGTTTTTTTTTCACAATTTTTGTCTAAGAAACATTCAATTTCGAATAAAGCGAAGTTATTTGTTTCAAAAAATGTAAGAAAAGAGCTAAAAACAAAAAAATTTCAACTCGGCGGCGAAGCGAACCGCCATACTTCAGGTTTAACTTTTGAATAATATCGTACACTACCATGTTAGCCATCACCTAATCGATTAAGATCAATGGAGTTCGACTTTTTAAAACATAACTATCCATTTTTTTATTAAACCAGAACAAGTTTAAAAAAATTAAAAGTGCATTTGAATTTATTTTTCAATGACCTTTCCATATCTGTTATTATTTTTTATGAAAGCTATTTTGTAAAAAAGTTAGCTCGCGTTTGACAGTTTTGTACAGGAATCCCTATGTAGCATCTTATAAATAACACAGTGTATAATAAGGAAAAAGTATCACTTTTCCTCTAGATGGGAAAATTTCACACATTGAGGTTAAGTTCAATAATTAAGCAAACTAACTCACATAATTTCTTATCAATATCTATATTTAAATTAAAAATAAATCAGGTCCCACTTTTTTCACACATCTACATTTTAACAATTGAATGTTTCTTCTACATTGGTTTCCCCACTTGTTGTTGGTGAGATAGCGCCAGATTCCAATTGTAAAATGATAAAATTTTCAATAACAGTCTGAGCTGTAACATAATTTCAATAAAAGCCTTTAAATTGTGACACTAAATATATATTAAGCTTACCCAATGTACTATTATTTTCCACAGCTATAGTATGTGCACTATCCCCATTCAAATTAACCAAAGAAATGTTTATCATATTTAAAATAAGCTCTTGACAAGTATGAGGATGATTACCTTTTGCAGCGTACATTAATGAAGAATTACACATCTGTAAATATACAATTAAAACAAATATTTCAATGACACTATGTACATTACATGATCCACATGATTTACATCAGCTCCATGATTTATTAGAAATCCTACTATATCATGATGACCACCAGCAGCGGCTAAAAGTAAAGGCGATTCTTCTTCCAATCCTAATGCATTCACTTGTGCTCCATGTTTTACCAACAGTTGTACAGCATTAAACTGTCCATAATAACATGCCCAATGCAAAGCTGTCAAATTATTGTTATCTCTAATATTTACATCAGTTTCTTTTAGTACATCTTGTTCATTTAATTCACCCTGGCCTGCTTTCATATGGAAGTTTATTTCTGTTGCTTGAGGAAATATATTTTCTGCAAGGGTATTACCACGTTGTAGATTGGTCAATACAGTATTGCATGTATAAATTTTATAAGGCAGAAACGCACTTTTTCTACTACCATCCTGTAGACTAGGGGACCATTTTTTAGGGCTATTGTTAGTTGATAGAGTAATATCTTCTGATAAAACAGGAAAAATAGGCTTGATGTCATGCTCTTCGTTAGATGACTCTTCCTGATCCATGTTGAAATAATATTTTAAAATAAAGGATATACATAAAAAATATTTAAAATACCTAAACTAAATTGACTTCATATTTATTATTTTATTATTCTACTTTTTTAAAGTAGAAGTGGCCACTTTCTTTATGGTAGTGCTGTTTGAATGCTTCTTCTTTTTTAGATCTGCTACCATGCAGCGTTTGCGGCTAGCTGTTACTGTCAGTTTCTGACGTTTATAATCTAAAAAATTTAAAAATAATTTTTATGAAATCCAACTTATGGAATATACGCGTAAATTGAAAAATATGGTATATATATTTGAATAAATGTTAACATTTAACCCTATCAGCTGATGATACGATACATTATCAAAGACATTATGGTAAAACACGTCCTGAAAGATTAAAGTGCATTCCAACAAGGACATCAAATATAGAAAAACATTTATGCTAAGCTAATTGCTCAATATATAGAGTGAGTTGAAAATTCTAAGCAATGGATCAACTAATAAAATTGAATAATCAAACAGCTGGAAGAGATAAAATTGCAAGGTAAATATTTATACAATTTCTAGTGTCCTTATATTCTATAACCTATATATATATTTCTAGAATCTTGCAATATCTCAGTAGACTCATTTGGCATAATCTACAGAGAAATCAAAAGAATGGTGTAGTTGGACTGAAGAATCTGGAGTTTCAGCTAAGCACTTTTAGAAAATGTAATAATAATTCTTTCCATAGGTACCTAAACTAGTGTAGAGTTCATTAATTTGTTTTATTTTTAGTGCTTAGATTTGGTAGATTTGCAGAAAGTATATATGCAACACTACCATTATTTCAACAAAATGAAGCAACTGTACGCTATTCAGTGATTCTGAGCAAAATTACTAATTCATTATTCCTTCTAGCAGATCATATATTATGGCTAGGTAGAGCAGATCTGTGCACAGTAGATACAGAAAGATGGTCCAACTTATCAAATAGATACTGGCTTTACTCTATTACGATGAACCTAGTAAGAGATTTTTATGAAATTTCCAAACTTCTTAAGTATAATAAAGACTCTATACTACCCAACAAATTCACCCCCAGTGATACATTAAAAATTTTTCTGAGGACATTGTTTATTCTTGGTAATAATCAAAGTGTTGTTATCGATACTATTAAAAACGGCTGTGATTTCTTCATTCCATTGACTTCCTTGGGACATGTAAAATTATCTCCAGGAACAATAGGTTTTCTGGGTGTGATTTCTTCTATCGCAGGAATGATTGTATTACTTCAACCAACTAAAAAATTGGTTCCATAAGCTTTATTTTGATTTAACAATTTTTTCCATGTGATTTTACATAATTGCCAAAGTATATATTGATACCTTTTCGCCATAACATCGTATGTCTCGTTTAGTAAATTTTACAGTACGGCAGTTTTTTCAATAATCATGCTTAGAAATGTCCGTTTGGAGTGAAAATTGGCATCCGGACGTATTACGATGAGTTTTTGACGAAATGTAATACAGGGGCGTAGCCAGCGGGGTGTAATGGGGGTAATTACCCCCCCCTTAAAATTAATTCTAATGTGTAAAAATTGAACCAATATGAAAAAACCATATTGAACATTTAGCACCAAACTTAAAAATCTAAATAACTAGAAAGGCAGCAAAAATAAAAATAAACTTAGGACTTAGGTTATTACTTCAAATTATATATTATCAGTAATATTAAGTTCTTGAGTCTACAATGAAGCTAAAACTATAATACACAAACAACGAGAAACCCAAAAGAGAAGACTTAATTGAATTGTAGTGATTTTTTATATTAAATTTGCATTTTCAGAACTTAAGCCTTAGGATAAAAATTTCAAAAAAAAAATAAAATAATAAAGTTCTCCTAAAATCATCATATAGTATATGTATATATATTACCCCTCCTTACAATCATTTCTGGCTACGCCCCTGATGTAATACCTTTTTTTCAAAATGATCTCAGATTTTTTGTAGTTGGACTTACGATACTTTGCCTACATCAAAAATAAGTTCCCATTGTAGTACCTATTTTCTTTTGAACGGAAATGCATTATTTTTGAGGGTAGCATCTTCTTGGTCTTCTGTTTTTCAAATCCATCTTGAAATTTATGCAATTCTGACCACTATATGAATAGTCAACCGCTACATTTAGATTGCCTTTCTTAAATTTTATATATTTTAATCTCATTGATTTTTATAGGTTTTCCGTTCTTACATTTGAATTTACTCGCTTTAAGTACATCATCAGATATCTTTTTCCATTCTAAGAAGACACTGGAGTCCATTTTTATCGTTTCAAAGGGTTTAGGTTTGGTACGAGAGTTGGATATCAATTTACACCATTCTGATGGTGCCCATACTACGCGTTTTTTTATAAACTTGTCGATTGTTGCGTGAACAGAGTTGTAATAAGCATATTTTCTGGTATAAAACAAGAGCAAATTATCGCCATGGGGAGTGTTTAACACCCTCTGCAGGTCGAATTTGGCAAATATAACTTCTAAATCCGAAACAGATTTCTTCTGATCAGCTAGGAACGACTCATTGCAAATATTTTTGTTTTCCAAATGTTTTTCATATAATTGCTTTGTTTCTTCTGTTTCTTCAAAATCTTTGTCCTTTCTCACTCCACATACTTTACATTTATCTTTCTTCGACAAGAGGAATCCGATATTGAAATCTGAGTTGAAAATCTTCCGGAAAACCTGTAGGGAAACGATATCGTCCGTTATGTTAAGATGATTATGGTTTAGAACTACAGTCACAAAATGGTTTCTCTCAAATCTCAATGAAAAAAACCAAAAACCATAATTAGTTAGAGAAACAAACATAATTCTGGTACTTAGGGGAGACCGGGGCTAAATGTCACAAAATTGGGTTGTTAATTTTTTGTGAAACCATTTTTAATCCTAGCAAAGTTATTTCTGGTGCACTTTGTCACTGTGTTATTTGACTATACATAGTGACTAAAAATGTATTTATAAATAACGCGAATTTATTAATTTTTTTGCAAAACGTAAACTGTTACAAGTGTGACATCTTGCCCATATTATGGGGTACGTTGTCTCACGGAAAGGGGTGAAAAGTCACGCAGATATCAGGTTAGATTTTATTTAAAAAAGCTTAAAAATACAGATAAAAAGAAACAAATAGTACATTATATTATGCTCTATTCCAATTTTGTTATTCAGTGTCGTCATTTTCACAGTTCTGACAGACGTACCACGGTGTACCGGGAGTGCACAGTTCATGGGCCCATAGCTTACAGACTGTACATTGAACCCAAACTTCTTTTGGTGAACTATTGGAAAATGGTTCCAAGCAGACAAGACAAAAACTTTCTTCATCCTCGTCCTCTGATTCTTCAGGGGACTTCTCTTTAGCACTTTTATGGTTTTTTCCCTTTTTATTTTTATTATTTGACACTCCTATATTTCCTGTTAAATTTTTCTTTACACTTTTTCTCTTAGCAAACTCCGCCTCAAGAGCCTCTTTCTCTGGCGTATCAGTTAGTACAGCCGACTTCCTTTTCTTTCTATTTGACACTTTGTTTCTTGCAGCTGAAATTTAAGGTAACTGTTATTTAAAATGTGTCCTCACCTGATTTTGGTAAAAGTCTTACCTGCTTTGGGCAAAGGCCTTATATCTGAGACACTAAATATACTTTCCTTAGTCCCAGAATGCTGAGTATGGTTTGGGTTCCTGGCGTATGAATATGACGACGTTGCCATATTTACTTTGCGCAAGAAAGGGTTTGTGACTTTAAACCCGTGAGACTTTAAGCCCCGGTCTCCTCTATGTTCCTACTCCGCATCGATACACAATGAACTAAAAGGTCAGAATGCACTTCACCCCATCGTAAGTCGCACATTTTGTACCACGTGACTTGCATCTTACGATGTTTTGGAGACCATGCGATGTTTTAGCAAATACAAATTAGATGTGTTTACATTTTTATGTGACTTATCTACGTTATCCTCAAATCGATTTTTTCTTCAAGACTATGCTATTCTACTTCACGATAATTTGCTGAGATGTGTCTGAGGACTTGGTAGTTACGATAGGTCAATAAAACCATTTTCCCTAAATTTGTCACTTACGATGTTATGGCAAAAAGGTATCGATATTTTAAGTAGTTTAAGATGGGGGTGCATTTACATAAAAAGTAGGAATCTTCCATAATCTTTTCCATAGATTATTATTATTTCTTTTTTACTTCTTGTTGCTTGTTATGACAAAAATGCTCTGGGGTGAAAGGGTATAAGAAAATTGGAAATGGTTTTTGTTTTAAGCTTAATATAAGATAAGATAATGATGCATTATTTGCTGTTTATGTGAAAAACTTGAGAGTTGGATGTAGGGGGTGTAAATTTTCCCAGCTACTGAGACTCAATATACAGTGTATCCACGGATGTAGTATCCTATAGGTGAAACATTTTTAAATATTAATTTAGTGAAAAATGTTATTCTTGATAAAAAGTTTTGCTTGTTCTGAAACCCCATAAAATGAAATAAAATTCAAGTTTTTCAAAACCCGTCTCATATTATGATCAGTTTTATGAAAACCTGGAGTCTGACTTTTTGACATTTCTTCACATATTGGCTAATAACTCGGGAACCTTAAGGTTTGCAAGGTTCTAGTCAACGCCATTCGATTCAGAATTGAATTTTCTATACAAAGAGAAATTTTGAAAATTATGAGTCTTTGCGAATTAGTACAAGCTTCTGTGTGGACGTAAAAATTTTTTCAAAACCTGAAAATTCTAAAATCCATATCTAAGGTTTTTCGATGTGGAAAATTCCTCTTTTTATAAAAAACTCAATTCTGAATCAAATGGCGTAGACAAGAACCTTGCAAACCTTAAGGTTGATCAATTTTATGAGAACCTGGAGTCTGACTTTTTGACATTTCTTC
>CAJUYH010008319.1:0-15691 GCA_910591685.1 Galerucella tenella | reverse complement strand
ATACCATGCTTACATGCGAGTGGGATGCACCACAGAATACCAAGCTAACTTGTGAGTGGTATATTCTGTGACTGCTCGAAAGTGCGTTCGTAAAAGCAGTTTCTGTTTCTCAGAGCGCTTGTCGAAGATGCTGCGCATACATTAATATTGGAAAATAGAGGTATTTAAAGTATAATTTTTAAATAAAACAATTATAGGTTAAAAAAGGACCATTTATCTGTCTTCCCATGAAGGTATAGACTTCATTTCAACGTCAAAATCGCAAAATCAAACTTAGTTTCACAGCTGGACCACAGAATACACATGCGAGTGGGGTGCGCCACAGAATACCGTGCTCACATGGGAGTTGGATGCACCATAGAATACCAAGCTAATATCTGAATGGTATATTCTGGTACTGTTCGAAAGTGCGTTCGTAAAAGCAATTTATGTTTCTCAGAGCGCTCGTCGAAGATGTTGCGCATACATTATAATATTGAAAAATAGTGGTATTTAAAGTATGATTTTTAAAAAGAGAACATCTTAAGGTTAAAAAAGGACCATTTATCTGTCTTCCCATGAAGGTATAGACTTCATTTCAACGTCAAAATCGCAAAACCAAACTTAGTTTCACAGCTGGACCACAGAATACACATGCGAGTGGGGTGCACCACAGAATACCATGCTTACATGCGAGTGGGATGCACCACAGAATACCAAGCTATCATGTGAGTGGTATATTCTGTGACTGCTCGAAAGTGCGTTCGTAAAAGCAGTTTCTGTTTCTCAGAGCGCTCGTCGAAGATTTTGCGAATTCATTATAATATTGAAAAATAGCGGTATTTAAAGTATAATTTTTAAATAGGACATTTTAAGGTTAAAAAAGGCCATTTATCTGTCTTCCTAAAATGGATAGGTGGTATTACGGAACGGTTTGTTAGTTTGAATAGTGTAACTTTGAAATAACGTCGTATTATGTAAAAATTTGGCCGAAGTATCAATTTTCTCAACTAAAATAACAAAAAAATGCTTTAAATTCAACGAAATACAGAAAATATCACAAATGGGACCAGCTAATAGTAAGAAACCAACTATTAGTAATAATCTTGACAGCGTCAAACACTTCTTCTGTCTTGTCCCTTGAAGTAATAAGGTATAAAGCCAGGTTTAAGCAAGTACCTACCCAATAATTATTTTACATTGCCAAAAAAGTGTTGGAAACTGTTTGAATGAATGAATTTAACAAGCGCTTAAAAATATTTACACAATCATTGTGTTAACTACGACTAATAACTGACATACATCATTTTTGTCATTTGGTGCAGGCACTTTAATCGTAACACTATTTTTTTCATTATACAAAATGAACATGTAGACTTTTCAATGCCCTTTTTAATTGACAAGTATATTTCTAAGCAAATTCTAACTCAGTAACTGGAAAAGTTGGCATTTGACGTATGTGACAGTAGACGCTACGTGCTTGACTTTTGACATTGCGAACAGATGTGTTGTGAGGATAGACAAAGAGCCATAATTTCTGCTGCACGTCAAACTTCATTGTCACACAAGTGTTTCGAGTTATTGAGCTAGAATTTGCTTAGCATAGGAAAATTCTGGAACAAATTATAATGAAATGAGAAAATAACTCGCATGAGTTTGGATATTTATATTTCAAAAACTGGATACCAGTGGCTGTTTTTTTTATTTATATGATTCTAGTTACATAACCTAAATTAAGAGACCAACCTCTGATTGGGAAATACAAAGCTGAATTTTTGTAGAGACCTTTATAGTGACATTTTAAATATTGGCTCAAAAATCGCAATGAACATCGCATGAGCTTCTCAAGATATTCCAGGTCATAGGTCGTAAAAATCAGTGTTTTAGAAATATCTCTCTTTTTATGCTTTAAATCGTATTTTCAGTAATTATAAAAGTTGTAGAGCATAAAATTATCTATAATTTTGGTCTCAAGCAAATTTTTAATGTTGCAACCATTTTTGAGCGCTACGCATTTTCCGCCCTCTATCTCAAAAACGATAATACGTATAAAAAATTGCTTGTAACAAAAATTGTGTAAAATTTGATTCTCTACAACTTTTGTTATATATGCGAATACGATTTGAAGTATAGAAAACAAGATATTTATAAAAAAACTGATTTGACCTTGAATATCGTACACTATACAACAATTCAGCTTCTTACCGCTAATTTTGAGGTTAATCTCCAAGGTGACTGAACTACTTGGTTATTTAACCGTGAATCCCGGACTCCCCTTCGACTTGGACACAGTAGCAGTAGACCTAATGAAGATTTAGTTGATTGCGCATAGTTTTTTCTTTGTGACCGCTTAATTTTTCATAGCATGCTTGCACGAGTGGCCAAAAATTTTACTTCGCACACCCCATATATAAAGAGTGATTTGTGATTAAACTGCCACTAGTTTTTCTCTTTGTTCAGGTGGGCGGTGCGTAATAGTTCAAATGAAACCAGCTGTCGCGAAGGTTGTGAACCCCTTAGGCACTGTCGTAAACGTCCACTCCGGCGACGAGGCCGAAGTTGAAGTATTCGAAGAAGATATTCACGAAAATTGCGACGAAACGTTGTTTCGACCAGTCGTGGCGCCTAAGCCCGCTCTCAATTCGGATAAAGTACAATACGGTGATAATATTCTTACGAAAAGTTTAGATTCTACAACTGAAGTAGCTGTTAAGATATTAAGAAAGTCTACCGAGGAGCAGCCGGTAGAAAGTAGGGTTAAGGATAATAAAAAATCAAAAAATAAGCTTGTGGCTCATGTTAAAGCCGAACCAATATTTGATCTGTTGGATAATAAACCTTTCGGCTTGGACTGTAGCAATAAAACAGTTTTGGATTTCCCGCCTTTGGAAAATGACGATTTTTTTTCGTTAGAAAACTTGACAAAACCGGAAAATTTCCAAGACGCCACTGAAGAACCTGTAATTAACGATAAGAAAAAATCAAAAGTGAAAATTGACCGGACAAACTTGGAAAATCTATCGGAAAATAATTCTTCCGAAGAAACTGAAGATAAAGTTTTCGCTAAGCGAAATAGAAAACCAAAAGCTAAGTTGGGGGTGAAAATAGTTACCGCTAATAACGAAAACGCCAATCCTGAGAAGCTTATAGATTGTTCGGCTGAAATAACCCTACCGGCACCTCCAAAAAAATCTTGGAGTAACATCGCGGCTTCGAAACCCAAACCTAAAACCATCATAGACTGTACGCACGAAGATAAAGAATTCGATCTACCGAAAATCGAGTTCTTAGAAGAAGAATTCACCGTGCAACTACCGAAAAAAAATCACCAGCCGAACATATCAGATTTCATCGATATCACTGTCAGCGAAGAGGAGAAATCCGATAGGGACATTTTCTCGATACCCGACGACGTGTTCTTGTCGAAATCTCACAAGTGTTCCGATGACGAAAAGTGCGATTTGAGTAGTTCTCCTGCCGAAGCCACTGAAAGCGATGATTCCGGTAAAATAACAAACAACGCTTTTATAGAGACCAAAGTTACTACGACTTCGAAGAGTTCGAGGAAGAAAAAGAAGAAAAAGTAAAATAATAAGTGAGATTAGGGAAGTATGTGGTGGATTTTTTTTTAGAAAAAAAGTACGGTTATGTTTGACGGGAATAAACAATTGAAAAAAAATTCGAGTAGATACACAATGGTAGTTCTGGCTCTTTTACACAGCTTCACATTCTAGTTGACAGAAGTGCTCAGAAATGTCATCTAAACAGTTGAGATGTAACGGAGCCTCATTTTTTTGGGCCACCCGGTATACAGGATCAAAAAAATGTATTCAACTTTTTTTTCTCTAATTGGCTATAAGAAAACGTTTGTGCAACGTTTCGTTGCCACCGGAACACCCTCAGATTTATTGTTTACGAGAATTTTTCTTCAAATTGTTTATTTCTGTATAATATATGGAACCGCCCAAAAAAAGTATTTAAATGTAAATTATTTTAATGGTACCAGTAGTATATTTGTAATATATAATATTTAAACTATTGAGTATTTAGGCACTGCTGGACATCCTGAATACAATTTATGTATTATGGTTATTACCATAATGTTAGTATAAAGTTTACTTTAATTCGGTGTTAGTTGAAAATACACTTTTTTCTTTTTAATTTGTAACGAGAAGTATATTCAAGTTTGATTGAGAAATTTTTTTTTTAATATAAATAATATTTTCCTACGATCACTACCCAAAGTAGACTTTTGCACACTCAAATCTAACCGCAAAGTTGATGTTTTCCGCGATCTGTCATAATTGACATTATTTACGCTCTAGAGCGTACTTTTCCGCTCGCCTGTTTTCATTTACAATAAACTAAAGAAAGGTAGTAAATAATAGATATATTAAAACAAAACGTAGAGCACTCCGAATATTTTAGTTGAAAAATTAATATTTGAAGATATTTCGAACGAAATTAATAAATATTCCTATATAATTTGACTGACATCTACAATTTATACAAGTTACTGGATTTACAACGCTGCAGGTTACGCTACCAACAAATAGATGGAGGTGTATATTTTAAATGTTTAATTTTATTGAAATTATAAAATAATTTAAACCTCATACATTGATATTATTTTGATTCAATACTACAGTGAAGGATTTATTTCTTAGTTCAAGATAAAAATTAATATTTACAACTTATTACAAATATAACGTTGTTAAGATTGACAATTTTCTTGATCGTTTTAGCAGATTCCTATTTTCCAGTATTGATTTATACGGACAAGTTTACGTAGTAGAAATATAACAGTCAGAAGGTAGGCAATGTATTATACACCTAGATGCAACAGTGATTGCATATTTAAGTACCTACCTACTATTTTGTGAAAATAGTAGACTATGGAATTAATGAAACGTCATTATTTCATTTTTAGTTTATAAAAAAGTTGTCTGTTTATAAATAGCTATTTGAAAAATGGATAGTGACAGTGAATTTTCAAGCACACCTCCAGATATAGCAGATTTTGCTAAAAATATTACTCTTAATCTTCTGCCAACTAAATCCAGAGGTAAATACGGAAAACAATACAATATTTTCATGGATTGGTGCCGCTCAAAGAAAATTAAAAAATATTCGGAGAATGTATTGCTGACTTATTTTGGCGAAAAATCCAAAACTCTTAAATCTTCAACCTTGTGGTCACAATATTCGATGCTTCGAAGCACTTTGCAAGTAAAAAATGATATTAACATCAGTAAATACACTAAACTGATTGCATTTTTGAAGTTAGAAGCAGAGTGGGTTATAAAGCAAAGAAGTCACAAACATTCTCAATAAATAAAAATAATAAGTAATTGTTACATGTTTTCAACATCACATTCTAATAAAGTGTACTTTTCATGTTTTTTTAAATTATTTGTTTAAAAATAAGGTGATCGTAGAAAAAATCTTGTGTGCAATTCGAGCAGAAAGTGCGTTTCCGCTTTCGGCAGATTATCACTTTCCGCTCTTAATACACAAATAGCTATTTATATTTCAGAGGGAAATGGTTTGAATTAAAAAAAAAATTTACTTAATTAAGTCTATTAACCATGGGCTGTTTTATTTTTATTTATTTCATAATATTAGGTCCCATTAGGGGGGTGAATGGTCAATTTTCATATCTAAATTATTAAAAAAAATGTATTTAAAAATAATAAAAAAAATATTTTCTATACCCTTGCAACAATCCCTTCTGTTTGATATGTTACAAAGTAGTTTTCTTAAACTTTCTAACTTGTCCCATAAAGGGGGCACTTATATAAAAAAACGAAAAAATTGATAATAAAAAAGCTTGAAAATAAAAAAAAATAATAAAAATCGAAATAGGTACATATATATCCAAGTTTAAGTTAGATTAATATTATCAAATGGGGTTTAATAAAATTTGATTCACGGAACCCCAAACACAAAAAAATTGATGATAAAAAAAGCTTGAAAATAAAAAAATATAAATTTCAATATTATTTAGGTACATATATATCTAAGTTTAAGTTAGATTAATAATATTAAATGGGGTTTTAATAAAATTTAATCAAACTTGAACATACTTCAATTTCTTAAAAAACTAAACTTGACAATTCAAAATTTTAAAAATAATACCAGCTTTCAAATCATAACTAATTTTTTCTATTTTAATTAATAAGATATTGTATATCACTAACAAAATTTATGTGCATGTCTTCTATTATATAATTTATACTTTCAAAGTATTTTAATTCGTAATTTTTTTAACAGTATTGTTAGCACTATGTGATTTCTATATACAGGGTGTACGCGAAAATAATATTATTTATCCAATAATCACTTAACATAGAAGTGACAATTTTTTACATTCTGAAAAAGATTTATTGCAGTGTTGCAAAAAATGAAAAAATGTCTCTTCCTTATTAGTTCAATTAATTTCAAGTCACAACAATTTATCCTGTCGACTTTAATATTTTTCACAAATTTATGGTATTTTTAGTACCATGCTTCTGATCTGATTAAATCGGATTATTTTCGCGTTATTTATTTTTATTTTGCAGCTAATGAATTATACACTGACATATACATCATAACATTTTTGTAGAGCCAGTTATTTTAAATTGGGATATTCCCAATAAATTGTATACATTTTTTCAATTCTTAAATATTACTTATATAATATTTAAAATATATATAGTGGACACCTTTGTTTAAAATAATCCTCTACGTCATTGATGTATATTAACACACACTATATATAGTAATGATGTGAATAATAAAAATGATTTGAATACTTCAAATCAAATCAAAAAAAGGATTTTATTTGTTGGTAGAGGAAAAATGTTTGTTAAAAGTTATTTGAACTACTTTTCGAGAAACGCCGTGTCCAACCACACTGAAGTTTTCTATAATAGTTCTATGGTGATTTCCATCGATATTGTTTTCACGAAGAGTTATTTGAACTACTTTTCTCGAGGCACTACCTCACTAACCACAACAACAATTTTTAACAGCTGTCTTTCAAGATAATTTTCCAATCTTAAAAATTTAAATTTAAGATATGACTGGAATTAGAAAAATCACTTTGTGAAACATGTAAAGTAATTATTTTTTTATCATTTACGTTAGTGTGTGAAAAGATAATTCATTTGATATTTTATTTATTTTAATCATGATATACAAGGTTTTATTCAAATTATGTAATTATTATCTTGGAGATATAATTTGATTTTAACTATACAAGGTAATTTTACAAGAAAGTATTGAGAGAATTATGCAGCCATCATCAGTGACTCATTTTTCTCTTGCCAAGACTACTGCCTAGTAATTCAACAGATTCTAGTATTCTTCAATATAATATTTAAAAAGCGAATCACTGATGATTTTTTTTGTTTATAAGTACTTATATCTAATTAGTTTTAACTTAGCAGCTTAATAATTTAAGGAAAAAAAAAACGTGATAAAATACTTAAGGGTCAATTTTGGACAATATATAGTACAAAAAAAATAATTTAAGTTAATTTTTATATATTTTAGTTTGATTTAATCAAAATGTAGCGAGTGTATGGTTAAAATCCATTATATCTTCTATATTTTCAACACAATTTATGCAACCCTTTGTAGATCTGTTAATAGTAATTAGGAAAAGGCAGAAATATTTCTAAATTTTATCTACTTGCTGAATAGACTCGTCAAAATAAACGAATTTTACAAGAGTTTTTGGTTTTATTCCCCCCCTTTTTTATGTCAAATATGTGCTGCAAAAGTGACACAATGGCTTATGTCAGTTAAAACATTCATGTGTTTAATTAAAATAATAAAAAAGTAAATGTCGTTTTATATGTCAAAGTTTACGAAAAGGCCCGGTAGGTGTATTCGATTGTTTATGTAAAAGTAGGGTTACCAACAAAAATATTACAAGTACCTATAGTTTGGTAAGTTTATCTGAAGCTACGGGGCATCGGTAGGAGGCGAGGAAACATGGCGCATATCTGTCATAAATGTACAAATGGTCACTGACAATACCAACGCCACTGGATAAATCAATATCAGTCAATTGACGAAGTGAAAGGGAAGAACACTCGCACGCGCTTGCCAATAAGAAGTCAGCTTTCGATAAAAATCGTACAACGCTGCCAGAGCTTGAAGAAGCCCATAACAAATTTGGAAAATTGTTGAAAAAATAATGTTAATAGAAAAAATCCAAGTAAACAAGCACATTAAAGAATTAACGTTTAATCATATTGTTAATAATAAAGTCCCTTTTCTAATTATTATCACTACATACTTAGCACTTTAGCTTTTTCATAGTTAAACGTGGCAATATCGAATGTTTTCGACTGCATTCCTTTCAGGGCTTCAGATAAACTTGCCAAAGTATACTATCGTCGAGATTAAGAACAGGGCATCCAACTTATGTTTTTTTGCAGGTGATACAACGGACTATCCGGTTCGCGGTGAAGTTGAAGATGATTTAAGTTCAATAAGTAGTATAAGTTCAATAAGTCGGAATTCTCCGATACCATTTGGTGAATCTCTTCTACACTTTCCGGGAGACTCAAGCGGTTCTATATAGTTTGTGTCCATATAATTGTTTTCACTCAAAAAGGATTTTTTCAAATTTTGATTACAAATTGTGATGGATTAAAGGTCTTTAAGAAAATGGTATATGACTATATTGAAATTTTTTTACCAGTGTATCTATTATTTATAAAGAAAGCCTACTACTTACTACTTGATATATACTACAAATCGGCTGTGTTGATTGAAAATTTAAGATGAATCCTCTTTGAGTGGAATTAATGGTATAACTTGAATAATTCCGAGTTTTGAATATACTATACTGATATCTATCTAGGTTATACCGTTTGAAATTATAAGCACAAAAAGCAATGTTTATTTATAGATTTTAATTTAAAACTATCAACTGTTAAGCATGTGATTTTAGATACGATTATTTTTGTGATATGTATGAATACATTTATTACTTTTCTAATGAAATTTTTTTAGGGAAATGTAAAGATATATTAAATTTATATAAAAATATCGAGTGATTTACTTTTTGGGTTTTCCTAAATTGGAGAGAAAGAAATGACAAGTATAAGCAAACAATATTTTATTTTATTTTTTTTTTTTTATTTAACATACTGCGTCAACCACTAGGGTTATTGGCAGTTCAGTACATATACTAGTTACATTTACAGTTACATATATCAGTTACATTATGATTATAAATTGTACATGTTGATGGCTTTGAAGAATTCCAAGGAATCGTTAATTTGGTCACCGAGAGCTAACTGTAAGGAGTTGGGGATCTTATGCTGTCTTCGTTGGATTGCAAACTGGGGACATTCTAGGATAATATGTTTAATGGACATATTTTGATTACATTGGGGACATTGAGGTGGGTCTTCTTTATTTAGTATGAATTTGTGCGTTAAGGCTGTGTGTCCAATCCTTAATCGGGTAGCTTTAATTTGTTCAGCTCTTGTAGTCGGTAGGGAGGGGGTTTCTCTCACATTTGTCACTACTTCATGCATTTTGTTATGGTTCTGAAGGTTCCATTTATGTTGCCACTTATCTACAACAAAGCTCCTGACAGTTGCTTTGTGGTCTTGGTAAGGTATCAGCTCCAATTTTGGGGTATGACTGTTGCTGACTGATTCTTGAGCTGAGATATCGGCGTCTTCGTTACCCTTTATACCGGTGTGTGATGGTACCCATAAGAAGGATATATTCCTATTATCAGACTGAAGTTTAAAAAGTTGGTTCTTGATTCTTAGAATGACTTCGTGGTTTGAGTAGACGGATTTTAAACTTTGCACGGCACTTAGAGAGTCGGTAATAACCAAAATGTTTTTATTGTTGGGCACAGGCAATTTTAAGGAATGTAATATAGCTGAAAGTTCTCCAGTGAATATGCTGCTGATATCTGGTAGCCGTAGGTTATATTTTAAGTTACCGGAAATAACTGCTGCTCCCACGCCTCTTGTGGATTTGGATGCATCTGTGTACATTATGTGATGTTGTTGATAATCATTCAGTATTCTTAGGAAATGGGATTGGATCGTTACAGGGTTGGTACAGTCTTTAGGGAATATTTGTAAGGAAGTGTTTATAGAAGGGATATTAATGATCCATGGTGGGTTATTATAAGTGATAGGGAGTGTTTTGTGAAATTGTTGGAGGTCAATATTTTATTTTATTTAACATAATTTGTACAATTCACAACATATTTAATAATACCGTTTGGATATTGTTTGTTAGCCACTGTGAATGGAAATTTCTCCATGCCATTACAAGCACATCCTATGTTACCTTCTTTATCAACAACAACTAGACCTCCGAAAAATGTTTTATACTTTTCAGCTATTCTAGCTATAGCTATATTAGCAGCTTTAGTAGGAGATGCTCCATCTCTTAATTTTTCAACTGCTAGAAAACTAAACAGTACATGAAATAACAGGTAAGTATATATTTGTATACAGTATCCGAAATTTAGGTTTTGAATTTCATTTATACAAACCTTGGCAGGAACCTCATCATAATATCACCATCTCCAGTTGCAACAGCAGCTCCTACTTCGCTATCTGCATATGCACCAGCCCCTGGAATGGGAGAATCTCCCACTCGACTGAAAAAAACAAGTTTCAAAAATATGTTTTAAGTTTTAATAAATTTTAATTGCACTTACCCTGGAATTTTAAATTTAGCACCATTACTAGAAGTTCCAGCAACAACATGTCCATCTTCACTAATAACTATCATACCTATGGTATCATGATTTTTGTTACTGAACTTATTTGGACGGTATTTAAAAATTGTATTGGAAATTGGATCCTCAACTACATCATATGGACCACAGGATGTTTTAGGATCAGGTTTTACATTCTAAAACATTTTAAGGATACATTGAAAACATCAATGGTCTAACTGCAAGTACAAACCTTCCAGAAATTAGGTTGGCATTCATTTTGCTTCCAATTTTCCCATAGATCTATAGAAAAATTTGTTGATAATGATTCTTTGGGAAATCCTAAGTTCTTGGCAAAGTTTGTGGCTAAGCTTCCTACTAAAAGTGAGTGTTCTGTGTTTTCTAGTACGTGTTTGGCTACATATATAGCGTTTTTTATATTTCTTATACCTCCAACAGCTCCCATATCAAGTGTGTTTCTGGTGATTATAAGAAAAATGTATACTATTCATTTCTTCATAAACAAGTTTTAATTTTTACCCATCAAAAATCATAGCATCGAGTGTTGTTTCGCCATTTTCGTCTGGAGAGCCTCCATAACCAACTGTGGTGTCGCATCTATCATCCTGGCATGATTTACAGCCTGCTGATAAAGCCTCTACAGCTAAATCTATTTTATTTAGTCCCCCAGACTCTAATACTCTCCAAGCTGCAAAGCATATGATATAGAAATATGCCAAACCTTCTAGTTTCATTATTTACCTTCTTTAGTTGCATTTTGGAACCCCCATGTATTCACCACCAACGGTATAATGGCCAATGACACATCAATTGTAACCAGTATTATAAAAAGTAATTTATCCATGTTATCCTTAATTTATCTTGAAAAAAATTGTATAATTGAACACATAAAAAATAAACAAAAACAATCACATATTTTTTGAACTACCAACGAATAACACTAGAGCTGTGGCTCTAGTGTCATCCTTAAAGAGCAGATGAACTACCACCATTATAAAATTTCGAACTATTGTAGTTCATAAATGCCTAAAAGCACTAGAAAAAAGAAGAATAATACAGCATAACCTAACAAAATGTAAACCATAAGCATAAGATAATAAAAGTATTACAGTTTAAATTTAGGTAGGTATATTATAATTATTTTAGTTAAAACTCGTGTTTCCATTATTTGAAATAAGTACAATTACTCACGTGAAGGATTAAACTTCATGGAAAATCTCGAAAACCAAGTGGACCAAACAGACTATTACACTATTCTGCAATGTAATCGAAACTCTCCAGCCGATGAAATCAAACAGAATTATCGCAATTTGATTAAAAAATACCATCCAGATAAACAAAGTAAAAAAGGAGAACCACACTCATGTGAATTATTTATTTTAATTGATATGGCATATAAAACGCTGAGTAACGAAAAATTGAGAAAAGAGTATGATGCTTTGTTATTTCAAGATAGCTTCAATGATAATTCATTGATTTATGCAGAAATTGATAAAACTGGCTTGAATTTTAACGACGACGGTATTGCCCTATACCTGTGTAGATGTGGACAAAATATTGAAGTTACAGTAGAAGTTTTAGAAGATGAAGAATGTTTAGTCGAATGTTCAGAGTGTACCAATTGCATTTTAATAAAATGATTTTCAGTTTTTATCGTACTTTTAATTGACCTCTCATAGATGAGATGAGATATATTTGATATAAGTGGCAAAGTGACATCTATTGCTACTAAATAGTGATGGATCAGCATGTGATTTTAGTGACACATCACACTAAATGATTTTTTTTCAATCCTAAATTCTAGTCTAGTGCCAATTGTGATAATAAAATTCCTAAGCCCTTCTATATTATTTGCCTGAACCTAAAACAAACTTATAGAGTAATAGGACCAAACCCATACAGAAAAACTTATTAGCACTCTGACACAGTTCACAGTGACATGGACAATTGAGATAAACTGTACAGGTTTCAAAAAGAGGTGCCAAGGGGCCACTCCGTCTTAAATAGGTCTAGATCTGGCCATACCGGACCGGCGGACCACCTGTGGCAACGATGTTCAGCCTTCACCATGCACTAGGCTCAGCTTGGCTAGGCTGAGAGATACTTAGGAGGGTGTGCTGTGATACTTAGGATAACGTCCATGCACTCTCCACAACACCTAAGCCGTTGTGTGTAGTCCAATTCAGCTGTGACTACTACCCTACTGCACTACTGACTATTTACTCAGTACGTGCTCAACACTGCTTTCGCTGGAAGGTATAGGATCCTAGCAGAGACATCCTAGTCAGTAAGCTGTCGGCTTAGTCCTCGCATTCTCTATAGCGCGCCACCTTTACGTGGTGCTAGGAGCTGTTGTCCGCGTAATGCTGGTTGCCAACGTGACTGGGGTACATGGCGATTGTCATTCCAAAACCTAACCTAAAACCTAATTAATATTTACAATCACAACACATGGGGTCGTGTTGTGTTTATTATCATGTCGAATGTTAGGAAAACTGTAGTTTCAAATTGCGAGAAGAAATTTTTGTTGAAGAATCTTGCAGAATGGACAGTAGGCAATAAATACGGTAATACTAAACAGTTTATTTATTGAACTTGATTTTAGAGATTAGATGGAAGGGCATTTGACGAATTTAGAAAAGTCTCAATTGACTTCGGTAAAGATTGGGGTTGTTGTCACGTTTCTTTGGGAAAAACTAGGTAAGACAATCGATAAAAAAAACTGTTGAAATAAATAATCAGTAAACATCTTTAGAGTTCTAGCACAAGTATCTGCTGAAATACAACAGCCGAAATCATCTAGACCTAGCGAAGGTATATTGAATCTCAATATAGAGTTAAATCCCTTAGCTGCGCCGCATTTTGAAGCCGGAAGGCAATCAGATTTATCAGTACAATTAAACAGATTATTGGAAAAATGTTTAAAAGATTCAAAAGCTCTTGATTTGGAATCATTATGCATAAAAATGAATGAAAAAGTAATTATAATGAAAATATATCTTCAAAAAATATTTATTTAAACATTTTGTAGGTTTGGGCTATAAGAGTAGATATAAACGTACTGAATTATGAAGGCAATATATTAGATTGTGCTTCTATTGCTGCACTAGCTTCCTTGGCACATTTTAGAAGACCTGATATTACTTGTGACGGGGAAGAATTTATTATACACAGTGTTAAACAAAGAGATCCCA
This sequence comes from Galerucella tenella, assembly GCA_910591685.1. Lineage (NCBI taxonomy): Eukaryota > Metazoa > Arthropoda > Insecta > Coleoptera > Chrysomelidae > Galerucella > Galerucella tenella. The sequence continues at coordinate 1,801 of CAJUYH010008319.1, read as the reverse complement.
TTCCTATGGTTATACACCATTATCCTGTGTGCATTACATATTCTATTTTCAATAGAGGGTAAAAAACATTTTTAAATTCTTGATAGTTATTACATAATTATTTTTTAGTGAATTTATAATTGCTGATCCAACTATACAAGAAGAAGGAGTAGCAGATGCTTTCATGTCTATTGGATTAAATTCATATAAAGAATTATGTGGTCTTCATCTTGGCGGTAAAGCAGACTTACCAACTGATATGATTCTGACTACGGCTAATAAAGCTGCTCGAAGAGCAGGTCTGATCGTACAACAAATTAAAGAGGCTATTGAGAAAGACAATCAAGAAAGGTTTGTTATTTTCTGTTGTATTAGTAGCAATTTAAAAGTGTTTTTAATATTTTTTAGATTAGATAAACAGAAGAATGGTTTTGGGTTAGGTTTATTGAATCTTAATATTGATGATGAAAGTGAGGCGGGTGATATAAGTACTATCGTAGATCAGTGGGTGACTAAAGATAAGAAGAGTAAAAAGAAAAATAAGCGTAAAGATAGAGAGGAAAAATTAAATAATGAGAAGAGTGTCGAAGATAAGTTGAAGTGTACTGCTGAAATACAAAAATGTGGTGAGTTGAATTTACACTGTGGGCCGAAATAAAGGAGTACATTTTTTAATTGAAAATATTTTTTTGTTTTTTGGGTTTTTTTTGCAGAGCTAATTGAAACGTGAACTTTGCGTTCAGCCTTTCAGCTTTTAAATTTATCATTGATTTCTTCAGAATTTTGGTTTTTGGTGGAATAGTCCATATATATTTCCTAAAAATATTGCTTTTGAAAAATTAATAAATTATTTCACTTTTGTGATTTGTGGTGGAATAAACCAATGATCCAAAAATCAAGATTCTTGAAGTATTTTACCGCGAAATTTGAAATTTTACAACTGTGTTCCAGGAAACTGTGCAGTGATCCAGATTCTTATGATAAAACGGCATCTTTTGTTCATTCAAACTGGTGTTCAAATTATTAAATGGATTACTGCACAGTTCCAAACTTGCAACTTTATCTTCACAAACAAAAGTTCTAGTGTGCTAAGTATTTTTTTGTATTGTTATTAACACATCTTTTTTTGTAATATAAATATAGATATTACATACATTTTATTTATTATACAGAAATTTTAAGTTCTTTTTTTTTTCTAAACAGATTAAAAGTTAGCTGACCTTTAGATTTGATTTTCTTTCTAATTATCTTTTAGGAAAAAAAAATTAGCGGCGCCCTAAAATAGCTTTTTCTGTTTTTCTAGTTTTGCCAATATTAATTTGTTTTTCTTAAGATTAATAAGGTAACAAAGCCCTGCGAATTGGATTAGTTTACCTCCAAATTTAATGGGTTAGTTAGGCAAGAACCTGCAATAATTACCATCATTTTTTTAAGGACTCATTATTTGTTTCATTGGGGCTCAACGTAAAACCAACATTTTGGTTTCATTGGCTGAACGCAAAGTTCACGTTTCATAAATTAAAATTTCAAATTTCGCGGTGAAATACTTTAAGAATCTTGATTTTCGGATCATTAGTTTATTCCACCACAAATCACAAAAGTGAAATAATTTATTAATTTTTCAAAAGCAATATTATTAGGAAATACAGGGTGTTTCAAAAAAAGGTAACACCGTCTCTAGGATAGGTAAAAAACTGAAAAATAATTGGGGTTTGCTTAGTAAAATTTTTTTCTAACGCCATCCGTTTTCAAGATAAAGGGCGTTGAAGAAAATAAAAAATTACACATTTCTTACGATTTTGCCGAAACTACTGGCACCATT
>CAJUYH010008318.1:0-15691 GCA_910591685.1 Galerucella tenella | reverse complement strand
ATATACGCCTGTGTATGCAAACGCGAGAGTTGCGAGGAGCTCAACTCGCTTTTATGATTAGACCCGACGAGGAAGCGAGATTAACCGCGTAACCTTCGTCTGATGTGTACACTCTTCTCTTCTCACCGGTACCGAACATACACACACATATACATGTCAACACACACATGATGTTTCTAAATATATATAATATCGAGTGTGCCTTGGCTTTGATCCTCTCCTCACAATTATTACATATACATACAGACACCCATAGACGTGCATATAAATCCACTTTTTCGGCGAGCTCGTTAGAAGTATATATATATATATATAGCCAACTTCAACTCGTGCACTCTTGTAATCCGCCATGTAAGAAGTGTGTACTTAAAACTTACGCTCATTATGCATTGCAAAAGTATGCACTTACGATCCTAACACATATTCTTATGTGCATCCCATTGGAGGTGTAACATATATGTATATACATACAATCTATAGTCTTAAGCAACGACATGACACTACTCGTAAATCTCAAACGAGTGGCGAAGAAAATCAAGAGACGCGGTAATGTTTCGAGCCAAGTACATGCCCATACAGCGTCACATACATGCTCGATGGCTACCGCTATCTATAAGCGATAATTCAGGATCATTCTGTTTCACGAAAAATTTAATTACCACTGTTTCTCTAGTTAGACTGAATTTATATATCTATCTGTTATTAAGTGACCTTTTATCATCATTTTCTCTTGATTTCGTTTATTTTACAAAATGAATAATATTATTTTATTTATTATTATGAAAAGGTGCAGTCTATGCAATGATATGGATAATTTTCAAGAAGAAATCCAAAAGATATTATTGATAAATACATTATCAATCGTTGATGTTGCAAGAACAATCTCGACTATTTTCACTTGTGTTTTGTTTTGAAAATATGAAAGACAACTATTGACATTAATTTAATTAATGGAATTTGGACTCTTTCAGATTTGATTGAGACGGATATAAGATGGGTGAATAATTATTGGTCCACCCATCTTATACCAGCGACATTCACATGATTTCTGTTGCTACAAATAAATTGGATATTGCTCAATATATACCATCAATCATTGTTGACTGTATAAATTTTCTATTTTACGATAATTAATTGCGACTATTGAAATTATTTCAAACTAACAAAATTATTTCTATTGGTAAAAATACATTTTTCTTTGACATAAGAACACAACTTCATATGCAGTAGGTATTTTGTACATGTTGATATATGATATAGAATATAATGCACGAAATAATAATTAAATTTCATATGTGAAATTGCAAACTATAGAAAATGGTATCGAATGTTAATTATCCTCGATTTCGCCACGACAATACTCTGGATGCAACTCTACACACAACTTTATATCATCTATCTTCTCTTTCACCTACAGTTTAAATCTAAGCGCGACATTGTCGCAATCGCGAGCGTTAATTATATCCCACGCGGCGGAATCTTCTCATCTATATACACACACACACACACACACACACAGATATATATATATATCGGCGTATATAACTGTGCGGCGGCAACGGCCGCGCACTCCTATCGCATTTGTATGACCGTATCACTAGCGTGCGCACAATAGCCGCGCCTATTGCCTTTTATTCTAATACACGTTACCGCGCCATTACACTGTATATATATATATATACGCGGTAAACACAATCGATTTGTAGTTATACACACATTTATTTATTTACAAAGTGAATAATTGAACAACGATGTATAAATCAAAAACAGTAGCGGCGAAATACATTCAACTTGTACTTCATGAATGGTAAATAATTATATTTTTGTTTATTGTGAAAGATTTTTTCACATTTTTCTTTTTTTTTTTATATATATAATTTGTTCGGTTAATTTCTTCCTAATTGAAAATACCCTTGATGTTTGCATATAGGTTTGAATAATATGCATATACGTTTGTATAAGTATTCTACATAGAAGTTGGTTTACAAAGAGCAGAAGTCCCTGAAGGCTAATTGCGATGGCAAAGTAGTCACGGCATTAGGGCTCGTCGTCGTGACGTGATACGCTATAGAGCGCACATGTATGCATATAAACGTAATGTATATATATATATATATATATGTATGTATACACGTAGTCTTGTGCATCATCAGTTGCGCTGATATTAGTTATTGTGAACATACGCGAGGTAAATTGTTGCCAGACACAATTCCTTGGTGATTATAATGACGACTACTGCGCGCCAAGAGACACCCAGTGCACAAAGCGCACTAATCTTGTAATTATGACTTTATTCTATTACACACCTTGGACTTCATTGCAGTCACGCGATTTGCGTCTTTGTCATACCGGTATGTGCATGCAAAAAGATGTAGAGCGAGTGGAGTGACTATAATGTCATTTTTGCTTTACGTGTCTATAACATTTATATTTATTCATTCATTTCAACGTGCTAATAATGATATAAATATACAGTTTATAATTTTTTTTTGTACATCAATTTAAGAATTATATATAAATGCTGCAATATATAAAAAAGAAAATTACATTTTTTGTTGTTTTTTTTTGTTTCAATTTTTTTCTAAATAATTGGGTGATTAAAATTGTTATTTTCTAATTTTGTATTATGCAAGAGGTATGTTGTTTGTTACGGAAGTGGATGAATGAATGCAAGTGAGTGGAGAGTGAACGATATCGATCAGAGCAAATTCGTATGGAGTTTGCTCGCTTTTTGTAGCCAAATATACCTTTTATATATATTTGTTATATATGTAACTGACGGTGGAAAATGCGCGTATATATGTAACGTAAATGTGTTGTTGTATTGCGCTGGCCTACCATTTGAATTTCTCTAAACGTCTGTGGCCATCTGTATCTGCCGCCAAAGTACACGAAGGATTGGGCCATCGCAAGTTGGCGCGCGTGTACGCGAGCGCGTCGTCCCGTATATTCTAATGAGATGGAAAGTGAGCGCTAAATTTATCGAAGCTCGCTCCAAACCGGTATACAATATACATATATATAGTTATGCGCGCGTGCGTTCAAAAGCCGTAAAGGTAAAGGACTCCACTTCATATGGCTATACATAATGCATATATAGTAAAGTGTTACAGTTCACAATTGCAATAACGCGAGAAAATAGTGAGAAGGAGAGTGGTTATATAGAGTGAAGGAGATTTAAGCGCGCGGACCCGCGGCCGCACCTGACATCATACCGTGATCCTATCGGCGTTGTGAAGCGAAAGAGACGTGTATTACGTAAATATACGAGGTATATAGGAATATATTTTCACCAATAAATCGTCTTGACAAACAAAAAAAAAAATTGTATATTATAAGATATTTTATTCTCGAGAAAAAAAAAGAAAATGTTTGCTTTTATGTTTGTTCAGTTATCATGTCAACACAATAATTTATTTATTTTTCTACTTATTCTATTATTCTATTTTATTTTCTTTCATTTTCTTATAATTTTTTTAATTTGTAATTTATTTGTTTCGTTTCGATTCTCACTTATTTAAAATCCTCCGAAGAGTGGAATAGAGTACCTATATCGCGTGACGAGAGATTCTCCATGTATCTACGATCTGCGGTTATCCCACGGCGTGTCTGCTCCCTATTATTATCGCAAGTATAGTCTACGTGCTGATATGTAGTATGTGTTACCATATATACAATATACGGTATGTATTGATGTATAATAAGTACATTTATATATATATATATATACGTATAGTCGAATATGAATATATAAAGAGAGACGTTGGATATAGACAGAAATTAAACAGAAAGAGAAAAAATATATATATATATATAAAAATAAAGAATTATAAATAAAATGAGTAAAGGAGTGATGAGAAATGTCGAAATTGCAATTAATTCGCGAGATATTTCTTGGTAGAAGGTGGCAAAAAACTGTGCCCCGGTTATTTATAACGCAAACGAAAACTCGCCGTGAATATCAGTTGGTAATGCCATGTAATTAGGGTATTAATATGCAATCTCATCGGCATTTTTACTACCATTAATCATTTGTCACGGTATGTTGACCTTACGATTGGGTTTCCTTGCCAACTCTCTTTATACATTTTTTTATTTATCTATCTCGAGATAAAATATATAATATTTTTCCATTTACACGTATATAAACATGCGCATATATATATATATACATATATATATATGCATGGGTGTGTCTCTGATGGGGTTTTTAAAGTCATGTAAAATTTGTATTTTATCGTTCGTATGCTGCAATTTGTAAGCTAAATTAATTTATAAATTGAGACGTTGAATATGAAATATTTCCATTGGTTTTATTTTCACAAATAAAATATATGTTTGTATTTATACAGGTTTATTATTTTTATTTTGTATCTCCACTTTGTGGCTTTATGAAACAGTACACAGAGTATAGATGCGGTATACACTTGATCTAGATTTAATTGACATAACGATCCCATAATTTCCGGATAGTCTTCAGATCGATATACAGTTGGTACACTGTATTTATTTTTCTTTTTACATTATTGTTTTCTACCACGTTTTTTTTTTCTTTCTTTAATTCTTTACTCATTTTTTCTTCGTTTTGGCAGGTATTATCGTGAGATTGCAATTTTCCAAGTACGTATTGCGGAAGCACATTCGATTCGGATCACTAGTGTTTGATTGATTCTCCAATCAAACAATTTTACAGTAACATTTATACTCATCTCATGCAAACGGACGCTGGGAGGATGTAGCTCAGATACATCTATGTATTTATATCATCGTATATATACATGTGTGTGTATGTGTATAATGATAAATATACTGAGGGGTGGTGTACAGTATGAGAAATCAAGCGCCTCACTTGTGATTATCTTTGTTTTTTGATCGCGTGGCACACAAAGACCACTCAGCGCGCGCGAGATGCACGAGCTTGCATTCAATTAAGACGAAAGACTGCACGACTGATAAATCACTTGGGTAACCTTTTCCGCGTGTAAAGTCATCCGCGCGCCAGCAATTAGTCGGACTAATTAATGATTACCCGGTGATAGGTACTTTGTCGAGTTAATTTGGCTCTCACGTATTTTTGTCTTTCCTTTTTTTTTTTTTTTTCGCTGAACCTACTTCCTGTCGCCGACCGGAAAATCTCTCACGGTGGCGATGTTGGCATTCGTGTGTGTGTAATCCATTTGGAAAAATGATATAATGACAATAAAGCGAGAGACGAGTGTTGATTATACGTAGGATATAATAGTCACCGATGGTTTTGTTATTATGAAATTTCACCCGCACTATTATGAATAAAAAAAAATATCAATAAAGCCTGTATTCACAGCGTTTCTTGAATTCTCATCAACTTGTTTTCATGTATGCGTACATGATATCAGTGTGTATATACCTGTGTTTGGCTGTATAATCGTAAATTATTGAACGTGTCACATGGTCGTAAATACAATTCTCAATGCGTGATGATTTTAAAACTACAGAAATAAATATACCGTTATTATATATATATATATATATATACATTCATGTAATGATTATTTCTGTGATAAATTTTATTTGATTAATTTTATAAACTGATCTTTAGTTATTGCCATGCAATAAAAATTTTATCATCCAAAAATTATTTAATGCAATCAAAAGTATTCATCACTTCTGATGGAATTTAGTAATTAAAATTATTATTTATATTTATTGCATACAAAACAATATAAGCCGACGAATAAAATGAATTAATTTAATTTGATTCACGATCCTTCATTTGAATAAATGCGCGGCGTTATAAAGTTTTTTACTTTTAATTTTTTTGTCATTCTTTCTTTTTTATTTTGAAACAAATTTTACGGAGCGCAATTTCATGACTTTTATATTCAAGTTCTGACAGTCTTGCATGTGATTCATTCGTTTTTACAACATATATATATAAGTATATATTTATCATGTAGCGAGAGAGTAAGAGACCGGAGCAACCTGTCGTTGCATATTCATCATGTCTCGCAGAGTAATGTCCCGATATACGTATGCTGACATTATATATACGTTTAAATGTGCACCTTAATAATCTATCGCTCCAGATTTCAGTGCATACATCACATGAAATTTAAAAACGAAAAAAAAAAAAAAAAAAAAATAATAAACAATATTACATTCATATACCAAACATAAATATATATAATATAAGTGCAAGGTGTCTCGAGAGAATATGATTGATGTGAACATCTTAGTGACACCTCGATTTTAATTTCTATCCATTGGACTCGCGTTCAATTATTATTAATGATTAATACAGAAAAGTAATATAAATTAGTATTGGTATATATTTGAAATAAAATTATAACTTGCTGCATTATATAATACGATAAAATTACTTATTAATTTATAATAAATATTTATTATCGAATGAATATATACGAAAGGTAACTGATAGAGCTTGCTGTGAAGAGAATAATCATAATTGATATTGAGACGAAAAAACAAAAAAAGAAAAGGAAAATTGATATTTAATACGGTGTGTCATTAGTTAATAAATGCAATTTTATTCGGCTGATGGTTAATCCCATCGCGATTATTGCAACAAGAAACCGTCCCCCACGCCATTGAAAACAACCTAACAACTTGACTCAACGCAATATTTAATGTCGCATGCTCCGTCCTAAATACTATTTTAAGCAGCTGAAATGCATTTATAATCTTACTATTCCCTGTTTCGCTGCAGTCTCTTTAATATATTCTAATGATATGCCGCCTCAACAATGAAGCACAATTCATATTACAGCATCCACCTACACTTATTCTTGAAACATCAAACATCTTTTCATATATATATATATATATATATATATGTATATATATATATTACCTGTCGGAAATTTTTTTCCATGAACCTGAAAGATATAAATTTATATGCAAAATATTAATATGAAAAGGTGCCGCTGAAAAGTAATTATTTGCCATTTATTCAAATATACAATCACGCATGTATATTGTTTATACGATAATATTTATAGGTATAATTGCTGTTAGTATAAATATCTTGTTACTTTGATATTGATAAAAGTTTCTAATTATTTATCAATATTTGCCAATAATTTTCTGTGTATGTAATTGCTAAACAAGTGGCACGACCCTTTATTTAAATACCACCATTAACGACGAGTCTATATAGGAGGCGGACCAAACGCTTGTCTAGCGAGCGCGCGCCGCACTCGCGTCTCATCTCGACGTCGTCGAGTAGAATGCCGCAATCGCTGCGTTTCCGTGTTTTAGATGCCTACATACAGATAAGTATCCCAAGTAGATACTTAACTTACGACGCAATGTACCATTAAATATTACGTCCTCACGTACGTTGAATGCGAGAGTGGAGGAGGCAAAGAGGACCTTGGTATTTTCCATAGATTAAGAGGGCACTCATTTGAACATACATGTATATATTCAATGATAATTAAATTCTTTGTAAAATAAAACAAAAACTCTTTTTTTTTTTCTTTTTTTCTTAATACCATCACTATATTTAATAAATATAAACTTTTTATTTTTTATTTATTTATTTATTTATTTTTTTTCTTTTTTCAAAAGATGATCATCATGTATAGGAATATTATAGTATGTTTGTGCTATACAGGTTTGTATACAAGATATTTTGCATTTCGCACTGCATTGCAGATACAGTGTAGCAGATGTATACCTGATAATAACACTATATATATGTTTATACAATGGCGATAATCAAGTGGGATATTCTGTATCGCTATGGGAATCATTAGAAAAAAAAAAAAAGAAAATCAGCCCAGTCGGGATTACACTCTTGGGACTTTGGTGTGTATACCTAGGGGGTTGTTGCATGTAGTCTGCATTGCAGTCAATTTTTTTAATTGGCTGGTGTAAAATTTCAATGAGTGTGTGTATGTGTATAAAATACTGAAGTAATTCCATTCTCTTCGCACTAAAAAAAAAAAAAAAAAAAAAAAAAAATGAATAAATGCAAGAAAAAAAAAAGGTGATGTACAGCAGGAGTATACAGATGTAGAGAGAAAATTTTATTGCACTCACTAGTGAGGAATATATGCCTACAAGTATACATAACGAAGCGTCCTCGTTTCGTCGGGTGCCGCCTTCTATGCAGGATCGCCTTCCTCTACTATTATATATACTCTCACCACGTGACCTATAACTATATATTGGAGATATATGTATAGGATATATGGTAATTCGGGCGAGAGTGTGGGGCGAGCGCGCGCGCGCGCGCGTCCTCGACGTGAACTTTGATAATAACGCCAGGAGTGAAAAGGCGGCATGTCGCAGAGGTGGTGCAGGCTGCAAGAGCACGCGGGAGTGGCATACGGCGGCGAGACGAAGCGACAACGAACACAGGTGAACCAGGAACTGGCTTATGTTGCGAAGACTGGTTCGAGGTGTGCGCAATCGAGTCTCTATAGATATATATATATACATATATAAATATGTATATGTATAGATTCACGTCATATCTCTTTTCTCTCGTGTCGTTTCAATTTATTTTCGATATTTTATTATGTTTTTCATTGTCTTCATAGATATTTATACATATGTACTACAGAATGCATAAAGCGTATTCACGCATCACGCATATAATATTTATTGTACATATAGTAAGTGAAATAATTATATAGTTATATTTAAGGAATATTCATTGAAATGAGTCTGAAGAAAAAAAAAAATAGAATAATAAAATTGAGGACAATGTATTTTACGATTTACCAAAGATTATGAAGTATATATAAATATAAGATTTAAATGCCATATATACTTTTATAATTTTGTCAGGATTTTATCGTTAAATATTTTTTTTTAATACTTGTGTGTTCAATATATTCGAATGTGATGATATTCGATAGAGATATCAGTACCTAATAGAGTCAAATTTGAATGATATCTTCAACTATCTGGTGTGTATCAATTTTATTCGTTCTATTATTCGTAAATTGGAATTGCTAATCTGCAATAACAAACGGCAACAAATTTAATTTAAACGTGAAATTATAAAAGTAGATGAAAATGTATATATAGATACAATCTTCTATCTCTTTATCAATTTAAAAAATTAACCCATTGAAAAATTTATTGCACGATAAAAATTGATTATTCATTTTTTTTTTGTTTAGTTTTATTTTCTTCTTGTGTTTTCCTATTTTCTACATCTGCTGTGACAATTTATGTGTCACTGCATATCGCACAGCAGCCGGTATTCTTGTACTACGCGTGGAACGTGACTTCCTTAATGTCATAAAGTGCAAAGCAATCACTGCGATGTATGTAATATTATATATGACAAACATATAAACACATTAAACAATGCGCAATGCCGAAAGTTTTTTATCCTCACTACAATTGTCACAATCATCATACACTTCTCAATAACTGCAGTAGCGATGAACTCCTCTCATTGATTCCTTTTATGGTATTAAATAGAAAAGGAAAAAACATAAATAAATAATTAAATAAAAAATATTTGAGGCTATAACGTGCTTCATATTTTACTTCACTTTCCCCTGATGATGTACACGAAAATTTCAGACGCTCAGGTAAATGTCGATGGAAGTTGTCGGCGTCGTCTCGATCGTTCTCCTTAACTCCCTTCAACTCATAAATACATAAATACATATATACTTATATACTTATATATATATATAAGTATAACTATCTATACACAACACTGACTTGGTGAAATGGCCGTGTTTATAGTTGGATTCATCTCCTTCGGGCGCTCTTTCGAATGAGTCTATATACGTGTGTATATGTATACATACTCACACATATATATGCTTGCCTTTCTTCTGGCACACACGTTCGTGTGCCACACTTAGGGGCATATGTACGAGAGAAGCTCGCGCACGAGCTCGAAATTTACGGCACGCGAGCTACTCGCACCGATATAGCCCTGGTTTGTATGATGATGATGGTGGTGGTAGCGCGCGCGCAAATAAACGCGACCGAGAGCGATGTTTGCGCAACCAACGAGAGAGATTTGCACCGGCTGAGCTGCACCCATCGCGCACAGTGGGCCTGGTTCCTGGATCGCGTTATGGTGAGCGAATAGGACAACCTCTCGAACGACCGCCACATCGAGTATACTTTATATCTGTACGCGGGAGCAACTGCCGCTAGGCGATGGTAGAAGGTTTAAAACCATCTAGTATATGTGTGCAAGTGGCAATATATATACATATATATACAGAAGGGACGAGGCGAACTACAACGACAACGATGAGGACGACGTGTCGTGTTTTGTACCGTTCTGATTAACGGCCAACCAACATTATCCTTGTTATATACATTGGCAGTGCGATCATCCTTTGTCCCATTCTCGTGTGTATCCCACTGCTATTATAAACATAAATCGGACGAATTCCGTAAGAGATTCCATCACGATCAATAAAATTGGACATATACTTGTATGATTTTCCGTTTAGAATTAATCAAATATAATTCAGTAGTGTTTAATATATATTCGTGGGTGATCTGATAACTCGCCAATTCACTATATTAATACATAAATACATATATAAAAATATATATTCAATGAGTTTCTCTATAAGTCCAAATATATTATACTAATTACATAGAAGAATGATTTCTGAATTGTGTGAAAAATATTAATTTTTTGTCGAATAAAAAATATAATTTATTCTTGCAACATAAGTTTAATTTATATATATACATATATACACATATATATATATATATATATATATATGTATGTATGTATGCTTACATGTACCGCTATAATTGGCATCAATTCTTTTCTTGTAATCTGATGCTATTACCTATTCGTTGTCTATTGGCTTGGCTTTGTAATTCCCTCACCAAACTCTTCTCTCTACTACTGCCTATTTTATACATGAGTGACGACGAGGACGAGGACGACGACGACGACGACGACGACGGGTGTGTTTCTATAGCAAAACGTGGTATATAACGAAGCCGCACGATAGTCGCGTTGGAGTATATACATGCAGCTTCAGATTAAAGTTAGCAATGGATCCCACTCTATAGCTCCAGCAATTTTGTATTCCGCCTGCGTCAAATGCTAACTCGTGCCACTAACTATATGCCGTTCGTCTCTGTTGGCTTTTGGGATTGCGCATATGCAACACATATACACACGCATGCACATATGTCAAGCAATATTATGGAAATCCTGTGAGAGCTGTGTCACGACAACTCGGTTATATGCGAAACGCATAGCCCACTGCTATATAAACCATATACATCTTTGTATATGTATATATATTTATATTGATATGTATACATGTATATATAAAATTTCCGCTTGTAGGGTAACGACCACTCGTACTTGTCGACAATATAACTGCGTATTTGTATCGCGGTCACTCTCACAAATCATGTATATAACTAATAATTGATTCTATTTAAATTCATCCGTCAATATATGCGCAACGATTTGTTTAAATGCCGATTATATATTTGCATGTTGAATTTTATGGATAGTCGCGCGGGGCTTTGATGTGATGCCGCGCAAAAGAAATTATTCACACCGGGGTATTTTATTCACTCAATCGCGTATTGAGACAGGACAGTAGCAATAATAACGATGCAAATAAAAATGCGGATAAATTATCATATGTAGCCACTTTATTTTAATTTTTACTCATTTATATATTTTATTTTTTTATTATTTCTTATTTTTTTCATTATTAATTATGATTGATCTATCATACTGATGTATGTAACTATTAGTTTGAGTCAAATGATATTTTTACTGTTTGCCAAAACAAAAAATAATAGCAATAATAAATTGATAATGGATAGTGGATATAGGATGAAAGATTAAATCTCGAGTTTAATACTTATCTTCGTCATCGGCTCCGCCTTTTATCCTTGACCATAAATTCAATGTGACTATCTGCGTGAGCAAGGAGTAGCAGCGTACGATGTAGGTATACATACAGTACGCGGCCACGCCGACAAACGCTACCCTCTTGCAATGAGCGCGCGCGCACGTACCGCACACGCGGGCATTTGCATCTTCCGCCATTCGGTATGGGTACCACAAGTCGCGTCGCCGCCGCCGCCTTTATTCACTCGTCGCTTATAATATCAAAGAATATGAGAGCTCGCTATGCTTTAGCTTTACTGATGTTTCTTGTTTTCCTCTCATTCTTTTCCGTCTTTCCCTCTCCCTCTCTCTCTCTCTCTCTCTCTCTCTCTCGTCCCCTCCCAGTCTTGCCCCTATGTCTTGCATTTATATTCCCTTCCGTTAGAACAATGAGCGGAACACGCAATCGTAAAAAATCAAAGCAATATAGTGCGGCAGACCGCTGCTTATATATATATGTACTATCTCATTTTAAAAATTTGTTTTTACAATAAAATGCATTTTATATGCGAGAATATTATTTATTTATTCAATTGTATATTTGCGTTTTTTTTTGTTCTTTTTGTTTTTTTTTTTCGGAAAAGCGAGGATACGAGTAATTTAATTATTGCTGGATTAATTTTCTACTATGTAGAATATATGCTTGCTCACTATATACATCTTCTGCACACTCTCTCACTCTAATCGCTGTCAACCACAACCATTACTGTATTCACTAACGTCATATTGCAGCACGCACGCGAATAGTTTACGTACTTTAACGTTTACATCGCGTGGTATTTTCCAGCAAGGGGATATATAGCATTCCCTTACGTATATACTTCAGAAATACGATTAAATTACAGATGCGTGTTTAAGTAGAATACAAGACACGAGAGATTTGTTGGGGATTAAAATTGCGGGATAAAATGAAAAAAGAAGAAAAAAAAATGATGTTGAAGAATTGTCAAAGGATTAGGGAAAGAGGTAGAAAAGAAAAGAAAAAAAAAACGTAAAATAATGTTGAAACTATTTTTTTCACATACGAATGAGAAAAGTAAATACAGTTTCCCCGTTGTCTCTCTCTCTCTCTCTCTCTCTCTGTCTCTCCATATACCTGATTTTCTCTCTTGCACCTCTTCAACCTTTTGCTATTATCCTCTTTCCTCATTTCTTTTTTTCTTTCTTCTTATTTTTTATTTTTCTATATCTTCATCTCTGTTTTGTTTCTCTACAATTGCAGCACTTATCATTTATCTCTGTTAATATATTTCGTGCTCTTGGCACAGCAGGAGGCCAATTACTCGTATCTCAGTGCGTTTCATGATGGCGGCAATGAAATTCTAATGACACCGATGTCAACAGCACTTACCATGTCGTCGACGATCGTAAAGGCCATCATCTTTATATGACGATCACCAAATGTCTGCCATTTATAGCAATAACTAAGACATAAATGTATGAAACATAAAAGAAGCATATTTATTCTCCGATAATACTAATATATAATCAAATAATATTCTATTAATTCTATAGATAAACATATATATGTATAGAATCGCCTTAGAATATTTATTTTGTACCACTCTTTATATCCCCCATGTCGAATAAATATTAAAGCGTCAATATCGATCGTTTACAGATACGATTTCAATATATAAATTGATACTCGATAAATTTGTAGAAATATACCAACTCAAAAGTGAATTAAATTTTTTACAAGTATAACATACCACCACTACCACCCCCATCACTGGTATTGCACTGGTAACAAACAGTCAATGTGATTTTCTTCCTGGGTTATACGTCACGTTTATACTGCTGTCCGCTCGTGCGTAGTACGCGTATCTCGCGATGCCATCTTTATTGGCTCGCCTGCCATATATCTATAGATATGTTTACCTACGTCTGGTGATGTACCACGGTGAAAAGAATTTCTCAGCGTCTTGGCCAGTTACTACTGCACCTCCCCCACAACTTCTCCACACCAATACACACACATATATAAAACAAATAATAATAAAAATAAAATAAAAACATATTTTTCTTCTTATTTCATCTTACCGTAAAGTGTAAACATATTTTATTGCACGAGCGTTGTATTATTCAATAACTTGATTGCCACGTTGACGCGTAAAACATTACTTCTTGCTATATATCTACTATGATATATGTATATATATATATTAACAATGCGCACAAATTGGTTATTGCTGGATTCCAGTATCGTGAAAAATAGTCGTTTATAATCCTTGACCGAGTGCACGCAAAAACACCAGCGAGTTAGGTCCAGCCATACATCACTACAAGTTTCATATAGATGTATGTATTTATATAAGGACAGTGTGCCACACTATCAATACTTATATATATATAATTCCGCGGCCGCGTCACAGAGTTGTTTGCACAGGCACATCTCGCAGCGTGCACAAAACGGCAAGAACAGCCAACACGACTTATGTATACCGCGCAATCGCGCGCGCGACTACCGGCTGACAGGTGTGGTTGTAAGAAATCTTGATTAATAACCGAATAATAATATGCTCTGTCTTGTACTTAAATCCCTGTCCCTCTTCCGCGCCCAACCTCCACATATCTCTCTATGTATACATATATGTATATACAGATATATATATTTGTAGTTTCTCAATCTTGTATATTATATACGCGCGCATCCACTGCGAATTATTTGCTGAACGCGTCACAGGACGTCTCGAAGCGCAGCCGATTCGGTAGTTCTTTTTCTTTTTATCTTGTTTTTTTTTTTTTTTTTTTTTTCTTGTGTTTTGTTTGCGCACATCACTATATGCACTATATAGATATATGTGTGTATATATATGGGTGTGTATAGTTGTCTTCCCTTAACTCTCGTATTCTCATTCTCTATACACACCAGCTTTAGATACTCACCGGGTGGCTTCTTTACCCACGAAAAACACTCACTCTATATATGTATACGTTTCGTACGTGGCTCGATTAAATTTATATCACTTGGAAAAACATTCTCGCACATACTGTACGCTACTCCATCAATCACTCCCTCGAGGACAATAAACACGAACTGAGAATAATTATGAACACAGTTGCGTGTGATATATGTAGAGAAATGCTTCATCTATAATATTAATTATTGATTTATTTTTATATGTATGTCTATATATACGTGGTTTATAAGTGAAAAATAATGGATGAAATTTATGATTAGGTGCATTCTTTTTTTCTTTTTTCGTTTCTTTTATGACTGTAACTTGTTTTTAAATTTACTCGCGTCAACAGCAGGAGATTTTTACCATACTGCTATGTATACATGTATATAAAACTTGCCTATACTACCTAACAATACATACATAGCAATTGTTTGCTGCTCTGCAATGCTATTTTTCATACGGTCCGGTACTGACTTCCGGCACACGGTGGTCCGCCTCTTTACACGTCCCCGTAGCAGTATAATCCACAATGATGCGATAATAAATTCTGACGCGCCTACCTTTTTTTTTTTTGTTTCATTCCTTAATGTTTCAGCTGTTTTGCAACTGTGATCTTTATAAAAATAATATATAAATTATTTCTTGAGAATTATTAGTGGCGGTTAGATAAACACTTCTTTCAAAATGATTCGATAATTATTTCAACAATTTATTATTATAATATGTGAGGCATTGTAAAAAAAAAAAAACATCAAAAAATTAATGTGGGGGTAGACAATCTGTTGTGAAGTGTACATGGTATGTTCTCCTCGTTATCCAGAAGCTTACTGCGTCTTTCGTTTCCTTATATTCTCTATCGTGTGTCAGTGTATATATATATATATATATATATATATATATATATATATATATATAT
>CAJUYH010008317.1:0-15692 GCA_910591685.1 Galerucella tenella | reverse complement strand
GTAAAGAATTTTATAAGCTGTTACCTTTCAGCAGTAAAACGAGAAAAAAAAGATCTCTGGAATGAAAAAGGACGTGCTCGATATATAAATTGTAAAATAAAAATAACTATGGGCGTGTTTAATAACAGTAGGAAAATATTTTACTGTGAAGCAGTAAATGTTTCAAATAAAATAGTTATTTATATTTCAGGGGTACTGAGTTATGGATATCATTCTTAAAATTTAAAATAACGTGAATGAGAAAGAATGGTACCAAGAGCTATCTCATTTCTGTTCAGCTTATTCATCAATCTTTAGCAGAAATCCATTCTACGATCTGGATCGTCTTCTGTTAACTCCTGCACAAAAGTTAATTTGTAGGGATGAAGTTTTTCTTTATGAAGACATCTTGGAACAGTTGTATGACTAACATTATTTCACGGGAAATTTGACGTGTACTTGAAGTTGGATTCTCTTCGACACTTAACAAAATATCCACTTTCACATCATCTTCAACGAAGTGTGGTTTTTTTTTCAATGGTTTGACATGACCAAGTTCTCTGAATTGTGAATGAATTTTAGACACAGTACTTTGTGAAATATTAGGCAATTCGGGATACCTGTGATTAAATAAATTTGCCACTTCAACTTGACTTCTGCAGTTATCCCCGTACCCGATCATCATTAAAGTCTCGGTGAGTCTCAGTTAAATATTTCATTGTTATGTCGACAAGGAAAGAGTGTTTAACAAAGATTTCACTTTTTCAGTATAAACTGTCAACACATCAACAACTGACAGAATAGAAAACAATCCACATTATTTACCGATTTTGTCTATTGGCGTTTTCAGGCAATTTTTAGGTATTTATGATAAAATTCATGGGCGTAGCAGGTTTTGTTTAATATACAAATACGTCTAATAATTAGTTAGTTTAGATTTTTGATAAATCCATATTTAGCTAATTTAAAAAAGTACCTACCAATATTTCAAGTGTATTAAATTATTAATTTTAAAATTTCACCCTGTATAATTCATAATTGACCATACATTATTTAGTTTGTTGGAATCGGTTCATTGAGAGGATTTCAAAAATATGCAAATATGCAGGGTGTTTCATAAAAAAAACAACACCGACTATGGCATACTTGCGTGAATCACCCTGTATATTTAAATTTATGTTTACATAACGCACAACTCAATTCAAAAGTTGACGTGTCTCGGCATTTTTTATAATTTTTTTAAATAATGACATAATAGTTATTTATGTAATAAGGATCATAAAGACGATCATTATGGTACAAGGAGTCCGATAACACGGCGTGTGCCATAATGATTGTTTATGATTCGTATTACATACAAAATTTTATCTGATGGCAATTTTTGGTGCCAACAACCAAACAGGATTACAAGTTTGCCAACAATCATCAACTACTGATGTAAAAACTGTAGAATCCATTGGAATTAATATTACAAATTGTCGTAATTGTTCTTTTAGGTACCATTTATAATAAATAGTTTTGTACATAGTTATGCATTTTGAATAAACTTTTTTGATCAAACCACTACATGTTTTCCTTATAGAATTTCATTATGGTACTTAGTACCATAATGAAATTCATTATGGTACTTAGTCCCATAATGAATTCATTATGGTACTTAGTCCCATAATGATCTTCCTTATGTCATCAAAATTGAGTGACATAACGTTGTCATTATGACATGCCATCAGATAAAGAATTTTATTCCATAAGTGGTTTCCACACTGTATATTAGCTGAATAGTTTCAAAAAACTGGCTAAATATATTGATGGAAACTACTGATTGAACATTTTCCGAAATTTAAAATATATTTTATTTTTGATCGCCCAGTATCTTCCAAATCTTTCAAGACGAATCAATATTGATGGAAACTGATTTTAATTTTCCCGAAATTTGTATGCTTATTGAATAATATACTATTATTAGTTCAAGTTTGATTAAGATATCGTTTTTCTTTATTGAACATACGAATTCAAATATTAACGGAAATTTGAGCATTTCATTTAAATCAACATCTACTAAACATTAGAATAGCCAGCGGGATATCTGTAATATTACGCTATTCTCAATCTGCTATGCTTAATTATCGATTTTCTTGATTCTCTTTTAGTGAATCGCTATGATATCCCAACTACATTACTTCTGGGAACGTTTCCTGACAGTATACGCATCGAATCCGCAATGTACTCGATTGCTTAGATATGGAATACGAATCCCTATGCAATTGATATAAAACAATTTCACAAAAAAAATGAAGTCGTATAATATTTATTGAGATTCAAGAAACGTTACAGTTATAAAATGTTACTTTAATAAAACGGAAATGTAGCAGCTGGATAATGAAAATGAATTTTAAAAACTTACAAGGAGATTCGTCTTTTAGGCCGGGAAATATAGACCGAAAATTTGGTGTTATACCATTTCGGCAGGCTGATTTTTGGTGTACAGGTAGTAATAAGCACATACAAGAGGATATGATGTTTCCAAAGTGTCAAATTGTGCCGCACATGGTTTAACAGTCATTTGTAAATGTGATGTTAACGATATTTAACGTTTACTCTTATATATTTCACAAAAAAAATTAAATACTTCTTCATTCGCCTTCAAAGACCTACAAAACTAGGATTTGTACGAAAAAAAATAATCAATTAGGTCCAAAGTTATCAATAAAAAATGTGATTCTCAACCTTACCCCTCTACATATGGTGGTGGAAAGCGTTGCAGAAAGAACAAGATACAGACTGAGTAAAGAGGGAATCATAAAAAAAAACCACCTTCTCACTTCCCAGAAATCAGACAACCTGGGACATACCACAAGACGGTATAATGAAAAAGTATATAAGCAACAAGAAGGAATGTGATCCAAATACCATTACCAGACTTGGAAAGAATGCCATTCTATGGTACACAGACGGCTCAAAAGCAATAGAAGGAACTGGGATAGGAGCGTTCGGGCCAGGAACCAAACTCTCTGAAAGCTTGGGTAAACCCCAGGTATCTTTCAAGTGGAAATCCATGCCATAAGAAAGTGCGCCCTGTTTAATATTAATAAAGGATACAGGGGACAAAGGATTATCATAATGTCAGATCGTCAAGCAGCCACTAAAGCACTGAGCTCTTGTGTAATCAGTTCCAAAATGGTGTATGAATGCCTAGAAAAACTCGATGAACTAGGCAAGAACAATAAAGTCACCTAACTAAAGATTCCAGGACACACTGGGATAGAAGGGAATGAAATAGCAGATGAACTAGCAAAGAGGGGGACTGAAATACCTTTCTGGGGGCCTGAACCCTTTTGCGGAATCAGCCCCAATGAAATATTGGAAGAAATAGGTAAAGCCGAGAAAAAGAGCAGATCTGACCATTGGAAAGATCTAGTAGGGCTTATACAATCAAAGACTCTTCTGGGTGACTACAACCTGTTGAGATCGAATGAATGCATAAGTCCAAGTAAAACTGCGCTAAGAGTTTTAACAGGGATTTTAACGGGACATTGTTGTCGAATGGGCACCTGAAAAAGCTAAAAATAGTGGAGGAAGAAGGATGCAGATTTTGTGGCATGGAAGAAGAAACCTCCAACCACATACTTTCCAACTGCACAGCACTCCAGAATCCTAGAGCACAGCACCTGGGAGATTCCTGGATAGTTACCTAAGTTAAAGCCTGCGGACATTCTAAAATTCCTCCGGGAAATAGGACTGAAGGAACCACTAGTTTCTGAGAATCTCCTCAGAAATTGAGTAGAAATAAGGGAGCACAATAGATTTTTTAGGTCTCAGTGAATGTCTTCCCAAAATACATACATAAATAAATACATAAATCAATAAAAAATCATTGTTTATGCAATGGTCAATAAACAATTTTAAATCGAGCTCCTATCACTGCCGTGTCTCGACGTTTCGTAAAATCATTCGTTCTTACTCACTGACAGTATGTAACAAAGCTGGAATCTGTAAGTGAAATAGTTAATAAGTTACAGCGTTATAAACAAATTACCCAATTATCGATCTACACTAGCTTAAGCGACATTCAGCGATACGAAAATCATTTTTGTCGGTAGCTTTCATCATTGATTATCACAACATATAATTATTGTTGAATCCAAACTTATCTTGCAATTAGAAATTATTGAATATGACCTTGGTTGTAAAATATAATAGAAATGGACACCTAAAAAAGCTCAAAATAGTGAAGAATACTTCAGAATCCTAGGGCACAACACCTTGGAAATAGGACTGAAGGAGCTTCTAGTATCTGAGACTTTCCTCTGGAACCAAGAAGAAGTAAGGAAGCACAATAGATCTTTTAGGTCTATGTGAATGTCACCCCTATATAGAGTTCAATTCAAAGAAGAGTGGGCCATGACGGTCACATTAAACTAAGACAGAAATTAGTGCGTTCTCTCTCCACTCCACTGGAATACCGATTAATTCACCAATGACGTATACTATGACGCCTCTGGCCCATTCTTCTTTGAACCGGAGTCTCCATACATACGGTCTCGGTCTCCATACCACAAAGTCTGCAGCTGAGATTCCATATTTGATGCAGGTGATTTTTTACCGGGCATGATTTGTGATGATTGTCAGCTTATTCATACTGATATTCACTACTTCTTTAGCCCTTCTAATACATATGTCACCAATGAAGGTCCTACTGCGTACCTCCACTATAGTCTATGTTGGCTTTGTACCAATTTTTGTATTTGTCCTCGGAACTCTCTGTAATCCCAAGAGCTGGTTCCAGAAATATAAGACACTAATCCTACTTTAATGTTGGCTACCAGTTTGTTTAGTTCTTTTTGGCGTTCCTCCACCAGTCTGAACATTACCTTGCGGACATTTGAAGCCACAAAGCTGCCTGGATGACATGTAATACTTTTATCTTATGGGTATCAGTATCTTGCAGTTAGTAACTTTAGAATATTTTCCTTTCTAATGTATGTTATCATGATGATACACAAAATATACAGTGAAGACTCATTAAATAGTCTGTTGTCTGGTATAATTTAGGTAACGAGTATATGAAGCGTAAATTTACCCAGTCACTTCATATTACACTCTAGAGACCAGTTCGTGTAGAGTGGATTACCTGAGAGGGCGTTTGTAATCATATACGTGTCATAATAATACCTTCCGTTAAGAAAATTTCAGTATATTATCTATAATCCAACAATATCTTTTTTGTAAGTATACGATATTATTATGTTCTCTAGAGATTCTCATTTCATAAAAAAGGGAAAGAAAATATTGGGCGCGATGCCTTCTTTACTATAGGAAATATTTAATAGGAATTGATTTATATTTTATCTAATTCCGCTATAAAATATGATACTTTAAGCACAGAGTACACCATCTAACAAGAGACGAAAGCTTTGTCGGCTCTTTTGAAGTCGGAGTTACACGATATCGAGCGGAAATACGTTGAGGAATTGACACATAAACTACTTTTTCCACACCTGTGTTATAACAATGCACTTATATGTCCATAATTCGTTTCATAATGATACCCATTACGATACAGATTTTTCATTACGATACAGATTTTTAATCAATAGAAACCAATAATTTTTCAATCAAGCATGCTGTGCATTTGACGTTTATCCAAGTTCCTATGTAATTATTTCAGATGTCAAAATCAGTACGTATTAAATTTTCGTAGTAACTAAACTTCGATAATTTATCAAAATGTCTGATATCAGCGATATAGAAGAATTACCATCGACTCCTCCACACATATCGAGCAGAAAATGCAGTTCAAAATATTTTGCCCCAAAAATCTAAGAAAGTGTACGAAAAACTTTATTAACGGTTTATGGACTGGAGACTGGAGATTTCGACATTCTCCGAAAATGTTTTAATTGCTTATTTTCAAGAATTGATGGAAACTATGAAATAATAAAAACGTTGGTAAATAATAAACCATCATATAGACATTTCTAAATATAAGAAACTACAAGCTTTATTAAAGCGAAAGTCCGAAGGATATGTTGGAAAAAAAGCAAAAATATTTTCACCTGAACAAATAAAAAAGTTTATCTACGAAGCACCCGATGAACGGTTTTTATTTTTAAATGTAAGTATCTATCTATGATTACATTTTCCATTCGACTCATGCATGATAGGTATATTATATTAATTTCGAGCAAACTCGTAGACCGAACTCGTGGCCGAGCGGGTTAAAGCGCTCAAATTGGACTAGACTACAGTATGAGTTCCGGGTTCGAAAACAGCCTTGTGTTAAATAAAAATATAAAATTTATGGTTTTTGATTATTTATCGGGTGTAGAAAAAATAGCGTATGCAACTCTCATGTAATGGTTATTAATACATGATCGTTGCATAATATACTATTGTACACTGAGAAAAGTAACTCTACACTAAGAAAAATAGTAGTGTTTATGAACATCCCTCCTAATTAGGTCTATAGAATATTTTTTTAACTACTAACATGAGAACACCTTATTATTTATCTCCTGTGTGTAATGAGTAGTGGCTCATTTTTAACATAATCTTAAAATACTCGGTGAACTGAGGGGAATGAACGGAAATGTCGACTTGACATTGACAGATAAACTAATTAATTCACGCATGTGCACACAAATTTGCGATCAAAAAACCACTTTCTCTCGCCTCTTGTTAGATGGTGTACTCTGTGCTTCAAGTCACTCCTTGACGTTAGGTAACGTCACATTTTTCATAACCTTCATATATCAATTATGAAAAGTAGCGTAATATTTGCCAAAACGAGCGCTAGCGGGGATATTGTTAAACAATATCGCTCTTTTCATAACTAGTTACGTAAATAACTATTCCATGAACCAAGTGCATGTTTTGAAGTGTATGAACGAAGAAGATCTTGTTGAATAGCCAAGGTCAGCGCGTTTATTGAAAATAATATGGAAAAAAGGGCTAAGGTCATTAACATTAATACCATTACCTAATCACGGCGTTCAAGTTAACAAGAATTAAAAAATTTATAGGGCCGATTCTGACTCAGGAACTGACTAAATTTGGAGATAACAAAGCCATTTCTCAGGGCTTTGTTATCTGATGGAAGTTGAAAAAATACTACATTTATATATGAAAAAAATTAACAAAATAAAGTTTAAAAAACTATCAAATCCAAGATCACAAAATGTTAACGAGTGTTCATACAATAACAAATTACTATCCTGGTAATGGTATCTAGCGATTTTCACATCAGGAAGTTGCTTTCCTAGTAACTTTTTTGGCCCAAGAACCTTATTCAAGACAGGAACTGTGTCTAGGATCTAATTTTGAACCAAAAACTTTATTCATCTCCCGGAACTGCATGCCACCTTAATTTTACTTGCACAGGTATTGTGCAGTAATCCCAGATAATTTAGAAAAATCCAAACCACATATTTAAAAAAATATAATAAGCCACAATATATTGAGAAAACAGTACAATTTTTCATTACTTTGTTGCTTCAAAGACAATTTTTAGTAGTTGTATAAGTTGTAATACGGTTATCAAAAGATGACGTATAAACTACTTATTCTTGAGACCGCTTGTGTATTTCCTATGTATGCTTTTGTTTTAGGTTAGGTTAGGTTCTATGTGAGTTGGACCTTCTTGCCACCTCCACTGCGACCTTCGACCTTTGTTAGATCTTAAGTGGCTCACCCCTAGTAGACTATGAGCCCATGGGGAAAAAAGTGTCGCGATTTGAAACAGCAGCAAACCCATTCAGAAAGATAGTTTATCATGCCACCATCGGTTCAAGCACTATGGCGTACATTTTCTCTTGTGCAGAAAAGCGCGGTGGAAAACTGAACATTTCATTTTTCACCCCCTGAAACCGTCATATGAAACTGTACGCCGTTTGTTACATTTGATAGTAGAACCATAGGAGATCGGTCCAGACTCTATGGCGTTCAAAGATAATCATTCGGAAAATCTAGAAAAATTTTTAAAAACTTTTATTTTTCACCCCCCGAAACCGTGATATGAATCTGTACGCCGTTTTTTGCATTTGATAGTAGAACCATAGGAGATCGGTCCAGACTCTATGACGTTCAGAATAATCGTTCGGAAAATCTAGGAACATTTTTGAAAACTCTTATTTTCTACCCTTGCCACGTCTTTTTTGGTTCTCTAATAGTACTCTGCCAGCGGTCTCTCTACTGGCAAATTATGCCCGAGCTCAGCCGTAGAGGGTAGAAAAAAAATATATATAAAAGTGAGCCGCGCCACCGACTTAGACGGTTCAAGCCGGAAACCCCTTGGTCTTGTAGGCACTAGCAGAGCCACACGATAACAACTGAAATTATGGTGCACTAAATAAATAAAACGATAAATAAAATATATCAGATTACTTTACTCAATCAATAAAAGTAAATCAAATTGAAGTTGAATTTCCAAAATGTGTAACAATTGGAAAAAAAGTTAAAGTTCAGATAATTTAAATCTTGAAGCCAAGTGAATACAAAATTAAGTACAACAAATAACATACAATTAAATAGAGAAATGAAGATTCATATAGAACGTACGTGTGATCACACTAAATTTCAATTATCATACATAAACAAAAGTTAGATAAGCTTATCTGTGATACTTGGTTTAAATGGTGGTCCTCTTCGGGAAAAGTTAAGCATTCTAGGTGCTGTTTTCTAGTTGAACCTTCAGACCAAAGCGCTGGAGTTGGGACCCTCTAGTTCCAACAAGAGAAGGCAGATCTTCCAGATAAGTACAGAGATGGATCCTCCAGGAAGAGAAAAACAAATCTTCCAGATAAGTACAGAGAATGATCCTCCGGAAAAAAAACCCTAGATAATTCAATTCAATTAGAACAGAAAGTTACAAAATGTTAATATAAAAGTAACTTCAACAACACTTGAGAGCCAAAGTAAAATTACAAATTCAATGTGATTAGAGAAGGAAGATTACAAAATGTTCATGTGAAAGTAACTTTAACAACAAGAAAACCAAAGTTAAATTACAATTCAGTTATCAAAATAATATCTAAAGATAGAAGTTACCACTAAAATTATATACTTACAAATCAAATCATAATAAAGTGATATAATAATGATCAAGGCAAATAACATTGCAAATTTCCAATAAAATACAAGGCCTCAAGTTTTACTTATAAACTGAAGAACTTACGGAAGCTACTATAATAAATACTTACATCTTCCAATCACCGTATAGTAATATAACAGTGAGTTGAAACAAATTACATTGAACATTGATAAAATAGAATACCTGAAGTTTTACTTATGAAATAAAAATTTAAAGAGCATCATAGTAGACACGAATAGTTTAAAATGAACGAAATTAATTGATTCAATAGCAATTACGGTGATAATACAAATGAGATATAGATAAAATAATCGACTCACCTAGATGTTATAGGGTTTAAGTCAAACACTTAAGCAAGAATAACTGTAGCCGGTTTGGTTATGGAACGGCACCTGCTAATTAACAATGGCTTCCCTCAATTAAATCCCGCATGCGGTAATTTTAACTCGACACCAAAATCCAAAAATATCAACAACTGAGGTAAGATAGAATGGTCAAGTTAAAAATCAAATGGTTTTTCTTCAAAATCCAATTAAGATGGCCCAAATACAGCCAGATATGAAAAGAAAACCGTAGAGGTTTTGCACACTTGTTAATATCACTCAGACCCTAAAATTCTCACAACCAGAACAAGACCAGGGTAGGGAATCTCCGAACGAGCGAGGGTACCGCCACCTAGGGGGTCGGAAATATACTAAAATTGCGGATTTAATGAGAACATGAAGAGAACTGTAACGCCGTTGAAAGATACTTCCACCTGTTTCCACCCACTTCGACTGTTTAACCATAGAGAAATATAATATATATATATATAATATAATATATATTATTTTGTCTATGTGTTTAACTTAACCTAATAACCACTTGTTTGTTTGTAGACGTGTCCAGTCTAAATTATCTACGTTGTAGGCGATTTTGCCAATTTTGTGCCTTAGTAGTAAATTTTCCAAGTTATTGTATATATATAATATTTTGTTTAGGTCGGTGTGTTAGTTTAGTTTAGTGTGGACTTTTTTATATATAGACAATGGCAACAAAATGTATAGTTGAGGACTGTAGGTACTGTGAGGTGCACCCGGTAAGTTTTTTTTAATAATATAAAACATGTTTAATTAACTGAAAAGTGACAAAATATTGAAGTAGTTACTCTTTTATACAGCTTTAAACTTCCGAGCCATGAAGAACAACGTTTGGTTTGGCTGGAGAGAAGTGGAAACCTCTTTTTGGATTTAACAGGGCACAAAAATTGGAGAATATGCCCTCGTCACTTTGGCCAGGACTGCTTTGTTAGAGTAGAAAAAGGCGAGGGCATGGTATTGCCATCCCTGTTTTTGCCTGGTAAGTAAATTTTTTTGTACATATATTTATTGAATGTTATTATATTAGAGTGTTTTTTTAGATTACAATCCAAAGGAGGGATCTGATTTTTTGTTTCCCACTATGGTACCCTCACAGGTAACAGCTCTTCAGCAAAATAAAGGTATTTATTGTTGTAAGTTTGATATAATTTAACTGATACAAAGTTTCTGTAGATGCGATGAAAGAATCTGTTTTTTATTCCTCAGTTGGGAAGGTGACAACAACAACCAAAACCAATTAATGGTGAGTTTTTTGCAACTCGTTATGATATAATTTTGGCAGTCATACAATGTACCTAAGAAATATTAACATAATTTTTATGTTACAGCTATTCCATCCACGAGCCGGGTGTGTGAGGAAGACATTTTGCAGAGCATCAAGCCATTATCAAATAATGGTATGTATCAATTAAAATATCTTCTATATGTGTCTTTTGTTATATTATTTGATTTGTTTAATTTCCATAAAAAACAAACTGAATAACATGTTTTATAGTACTATATTAGTAAATGATTAAATTGTCTACAGATACTGCAAATATGTATGCTCCACCTCCCAGAAGTAAAAAAAAGAATTTCTCGAAGAAAGGTACAAGCGTTTTTCAAAGGTCAGTAGTTTCAAGAAATAAATATGTACCTAAATGTTTACAATCATATATGTGTGAGCTCTATGAATAAAAATATCCAAATTTAATTAGATAATATAATATATTAGTCATGATAGTCATAACCAAGTCATAATCATAAGCAAACTAGAAATGGATGTGTTTCATGTTTTCTTCAATATACATCTGCCGATCTGCCCACAGAAACAGTTGCTGATAGATAAAACTATTTTTTTATTTGTACGAAACAATGTTATTCTTTAAAAATATCTTTGAAATGAGTACATTTAACATTTAACTGAAATTACTTTCTTTATTTGCAGAAGCCGAGGCATCAACAAAAAAAGATTTTTACAAGACAGTGACCCTCATAAAGCGCCTTAGAGCAAAAAATGTTGACCAAAAAGATATAAAACATTTTGTGAAACTAGTTACTGAAAAGGAAGGGTTAGTGAACATCTTGGGTAATTACTCGAAAGTTGCCCTCAATTTTTTTGAATCAAATCTGAAAAATTTGCGTATGAAGCCCAAGGGGCGTAGGTTCTGCCAAGATGACAAATTGTTTGCACTGTCATTGTACAAGAAAAGCGCCCGAGCATATCGCTTCCTGTCCAAGTTTTTCAGCTTACCCCATCTCGGAAATCTTTAAACAAAATCCTGAATAGTGTATCCTTTTTACCAGGTGTAAATGAACACATTTTCACACATTTAAAGATCCAGGTCAGTAAGCTGGGGGAGGAGGACAGGTATTGTGTTTTAATGTTTGATGAAATTTCTCTCCATCCTCATTTAAAATATAATCTGAAAACACATTCTGTAGATGGGTTTGTGGACTTAGGTGTTAGGAAGCGAAGGTTACAGTTTGCTGACCACGCCCTAGTATTCATGGCGAAAGGTATTCGTAACCTTGGAAGAACCCATAATTTTGGTTTTTGTGAAGGTACCACACCAACAGTCGACTTGGTGCATTGCATCAAAACGATTATTGGAGAATTGCAGGCGATCGGTATCACTGTGATCGCTACTGTATGTGACCAAGGTGCCACTAATCAAGCTGCCCTGAATCAATTAGTAGGACCTAGTCGCACTGGGCCCCTAACTTACACAGTTGGAGATCCTTCTCAAGAGATCGTTCACCTTTATGATCCCCCCCATTTATTAAAGGGGATCAGGAACGGTCTTTTATGTAAGGATCTTCAATACGAGATGAACGGCAGCAACAAAGTGGCATCTTGGTCGCATTTATCTCGATTATATGAAATCGATCGAATGCAAGGACCATTCAAGCAATGCGTTAAGTTGACTGATGAACATGCCCATTTTTTCATTATCTTCTCATATTTGTGTATTATGTATATACTAAAAGTTATGTGTTTGAAAACAATACCTCCTTCTCCTATTTCAGTGATTATTGATTTTTATTGAATGTTTGTGAATTTTTAACTTCAATATGTTATATTTGATTATTTTTGTACTCCACAATATGCATCTTTTTCTGTATTTCAACAATAACGGTGAGAGGGTCACTGTTCCACTATTTGTTGTACTTTGCGTCCTTTCCTGATCACTGTTAATCATAAACTTATTAATGCTTCTTACCTTAAAAAATCGTTTTACCTTACATCGTATACGATTCAAAATAATTTACTACATTTATTGTTCTTCCTGTTTGTCATTAAAAGATGTAAAAAACGTTTTATTTGCTGTGTACTTTTTATTTTAAATAAAATATATAAACTTGATGATTGTTGCTTTACTTTTCCCACTCCAGGCATTATGTGGTCCATTCTTTGACATTTCATTTAATTTAACTTGACTATTTGATTGTTATTATTGTGATATCAATTAAAATGTTGAGTTACTTTGAATGAAATTTCAAAAAATGGACCATATATTGCCAATTTGCAATAAAAATATAATCACAGTAATTTTGAATATGGCGCCAGCCGCGAAAAACTGTAAAATTACAGGAATCTTCTTTTTCCACTGTTAGCGGAGATCACAACCATGTCAAATGTGTTAGAGTTTCATTTCCGACCTGTAAGATGGCGCCACTGGTAAAATTAATTCGTCATATGAAGCGCCACGGGTCAGATTCCCATCTATCAGTGTTATGTTATCTATGAACAAGACTACTTCCCAAGCTGGATATCAAGAATGACACGGAATTGACGTCAACCAAGAATATTCGCAAGTCTATGTTCCACACTAAGAATCGCGTTCGTCCGTGTTGATAGCTAGCCTCATCTACACAGAAATGTAAACCAAACAATAATATAATCGATAATACACAATAATCGAGGCTAAAAACTAAAGCAAAATCTAATAAAGAAAATACCTTACTCAATCTCCAGTGATCAACAAAAATGCCATAGCCATTAACAATTGAATCTCATCACAATGAGGTATGCAACACTATTTACAACGAATGATATATTTGTTACAACAAAATACGGTACGCAACACTATTTACGAGTACTTGAGAAATATAAAATTATCAGAGATATAATTATAATGGAAATGTAGAAGGAAAAAAAAAGCACGTTACACCCTCTAAAAAGGTGATTTAAAACTGTACGTCATTGGTTTCTGTAGATTATTAGGTCCATTACCGTTTCAGGGCATTCTTTGCCATCAAACCAATGGAAAACATATCTGTTCTGTTCAATTTTCCACCCATAACTGACGGGACTTAACTGTGTTGGATTTTTTACGTTGGAATTGCACCAAATTTGTGAAATGTAGATCGATCTACGATACTGTTGCTCCAACTCCTTGCATGAAAGGGGGAAAACTACATGCTGACAATTTTGCAGTACTTTTTTTGAAGCTTTCTTTTTCACTTTTAGGTTTATACTTTTGATCAAAGATTATAATATGTTGTATAATCTACAGAAACCAATGACGTACAGTTTGAAATCACCTTTTTAGAGGGTAGAAAATAAGAGTATTTAAAAATGTTCCTAGATTTTCCGAACAAGTATTTTTGAACGTCATAGAATCTGGACCGATCTCCTATGGTTCTACTATCAAATGTAACAAACGGCGTACAGTTTCATATCACGGCTTCGGGGGGTAAAAAATAAGGATTTTTCAAACATTTCCTAAATTTTCCCAACGATTATTTTTGAACGCCATAGAGTCTGGACCGATCTCCTATGATTCTACTATCAAATGTATCAAACGGCGTACAGTTTCATATCACGGTTTCAGGGGGTGAAAAATGAAATGTTCAGTTTTCCACTGCGCTTTTCTGCACAAGAGAAAATGTACGCCATAGTGCTGGAACCGATGGTGGCATGATAAACTATCGTTTCGAATGGGTTTCTGAAGTTCATGGTTGTATTTGGTGCAACTTTTTTGAAGTCGTTCGATGGTCCTAAAACCTAAGGTCCAAAGCTATCCACAATAAGCCCAGGAGGCTGAGGTGGTACAGGCGAAGGGACGGCTCCAGAGAAAAAAAAAAGGTCCAAAGCTGGGCTTGAGAATAGTATGTGCTGCGCTGTTCCGCCCGAGGTCTGAGCCAGACCCATCTTCTTTAAGTGGTAATTTGGTCCACGACGTCCTGTAAGCAGTCCTGGTAGAATGCGTAGATTTGTTCTACCCCATACCAGGATCTGCCTAATTTTTTTACTCGAAGAGTAGTATATGAACGCCTTCGAGTGTAGGAGCCCCGGTATGCCTGCCCAGTACGTGAAGGTTTTCCTCTCCACCCAGGTAGCTATGGCTGATCTAGCAGTGCTTTCCGCAATGCCAAAAAATGGTTCAGGTCCGATAAATAAAGCCTCTTTCCCTTTCTTGCCAGAGTGTCGGCCTCCTCGTCAAAATAACTCTCCTAGTCTGAGGTCACCACTAGATATCTATAGTTAGTTAGGGTTCAGCTAAAACCTGGCTCATATCATCTGCAAAGATTACAATTGTTTTGCCTTTGGGTTCAGATATAACCGATAAAAATAATAAATCAAGTCCAAACCACAAAATTTAATAAAAGTTCCTCAAAAAGGACACTTATGATGTGCTACTAGTTTCGGTACAATATTACCATCATCAGGCTACAATATAAAGAGAAAGGGTAAACTTTATACATGAAGATCTTACAAGATTATGTTAAAATAATTAAGCAAGAGCTGTTAATAGATATGAAATGAATATGAAAATAATAGTAAAGTTAATAATACAAAATTGAGAATATTACAATTATTGATATCAAATTAAAACTATTATTTATATTATTTAAATAATTTCAATTTGATATCAATAATTGTGATATTTTCAATTTTGTATTATTAACTTTACTATTATTTTCATATTCATTTTATATCTATTAACAACTCTTGCTTAATTATTTTAACATAATCTTGTAAGATCTTCATGTATTAAGTTTACCTTTTCTCTTTATATTGTAGCCTGATGATGGTAATATTGTACCGAAACTAGTAGCACATCATAAGTGTCCTTTTTGAGGAACTTTTATTTAATTTTGTGGTTTGGACTTTGAGTTTTATTGAACCATTGGTTTGATTTATATTAAAAATATTCGTATTCTTAAATTACTGAACCGGAAGTGTCTCAAATTTTACTCATAGTATCACATTGTGCCTCTGAGTGAAGGGTTGCATTTGCTTCTACACCCTTATAACCTTACATAACCTAAGAATAATA
>CAJUYH010008316.1:0-15696 GCA_910591685.1 Galerucella tenella | reverse complement strand
CACTGCAATAAAGGACAATTTAAGAAAAAAGCATATCGCTCAATTTCTCTAATACAATATTATTCACATGAATCATCTCCTTATTTTTCCTTTCATCTGCTCCCTTTTTATCTCTTTTTACATCTCTCCGTAATCACTATCTTGAAGCTACCCGCATTTTGTATTATATAATGGAAAAAGGCCATCCGGTCCAAAGAATTTTAGGACTCTTGAAATCTTCGGTCAAAGGATATCGCAATAAAGTCCAAGGACGTCGTTTAAGGATTTATTAGGGTAGGTTTTAAATTCATGGTAATTGCTATCTATATTTTTATCAGAATCTTCACTGCTAATATATTAATATCAATAACCAGCTAATCTTATGGATTTGTTCAGAATATTCAATTAGTACAGCTTCTTTTGATTCTTATTATTGCTTTTGACCACTGAGATTGTTACGAAAACGAACTTTCATTCTGTTGACGGATTTTTTCGAAGCTCTTCAGTAATCCAAATGAAAATGCTGAGGTGCTTGTACTCAACAAGTCAATGAATCAATTGAACAAGAATGTTTAAACATTCTATATTTTATTTATATTCTTAGGGATGGGTTCATTGGACCAAGAAGTTTTTGATACATTCCATTTTTTTCACATAAAAACATTAAAAATCACATTTAAAAAATGAATTTATTCATGAACTCAAAAATCTCATCGAGTGTCTTGAGCATCGACGAACTAAAAATGTTACTTTCCCAGCTTCACTTGAAAATAGATCCGGACGCACGTCTTTGAGAACGTCGATATTTTTGGTAAATTTACATAGGCGACTCGATTAAAGAAACGGAAGATGATGGCGAGGAATCGAAGCTTCCAGTAAGTGGAGATGCCCTTTCGTCTTTCGAATTTCCAAGGAAAAATAAACGAAATAGCTTTCAAAACTCAAACGTCCAATATTTCAGTTAATTGAAAAGTTCTTGATTCATTTGATTTTCTCGTGATATTCCTGTTGGTAATCCATGTATTTACTTTTCGTTGAAGGAGATAAAATTACCTTACAAAACATTTCATTAAAGAACATTGTACAGTGGAAGACCAAAAAACAGCCGTTTAAGGTGTGCCAGAAAAGATTAGCGAGCAATGAAAGATCATACGATGGAACCATGAGATCTCCTCTAATCTCCAATTTGATTAGGACTACACTGTGGGCCGAAATAAAGGAGTACATTTTTTAATTGTAAATATTTTTTTTGTTTTTTGGGCGATTTATTTCCTTTTTGCAGGGCCAATAACCTAACATGTCCTCGACATAACTGTGAATTTGAAAGCAAAAATAATGTACAGGGTCGGACTTATGTAACAGTGCATTTAAGCTCGTTAGAAATGAAACCTGTCATAGCTAAAATTGTACTAATATGCATTTTCGATAGATAAACTATCCAGAATACTTCAGTTAAAAGGAAATTACCCGAAATTACCGAATTCGTGAAATACCATTTTTTATCAATTAACATTTTAGTTCAATTAACAGTTTAGTAACTTTAAAACTTTCGAGAAAATAGTATGAATGTGGCCACCTCACAGCCCAAAATTGAATCCGGTTGATTATTCAATTTGGAGAATTTTCGAACAAAATTTGAATGACGGACAACAATTTCAAACAATCGAGCAGCTCAAAGAAAGAATGCAGTTTGTTTGGAATAATTTTGAGCAGGGTGCAATAAATGGGGCTATCAATTTATGGCGCAGACGACTTCAAAAAGTGGTAAATGATATAGGTGGCCACCTTCATAATATTTTACTTCAAGTTTCAAAGTTACCAAGCTGTTTTCATGAATATGTCATTTGTTAAAATGTTATTTAATAAAAAAATGGTATTTCGCGAATCCGGAAATTTCGGAAGATTTCCTTTTCACTGAAGTGCTCTGGATGGTTTATCTACCGAAAATGCACATCAGTACAATTTCAGCTAAGACAGTTTCCATTTGCAACCAGCTCAAATGTACTATTATATAATTTTTTTTATAAGTCCGACCTTGCACATCATTTTTGCTTCCAAATTCATGTCGAGGACATATTAGGTTATTGGCCCTGCAAAAAGGTAATAAATCGCCCAAAAAACCAAAATAGTATATTAAAGAATAAGTGGATATTAAGGTCTTTGAAGCACGACGGCGAAGCCGGAGTGCTCGAAATAGAGCAAGTGTTTTAAAGACCAGTTATCCACGAATACTTTACGCTATTTTTTTTATTGGTAGCCACGGTAACTTCAAAACACGCGCGTGTCTTAATGTTCGATTTAAACACGCTGAGGCGTGCTTTAAATAGGTAAAATGGATCACCAATAAAAAAATATTTTCGATTAAAAAATGTACTCCTTTATTTCGACCCACATCGTATGACATCGTATTCTGGTCGAGCAGCTACTGAAAATTGAGTTTTTATACGTAAATCTCTTGAACGACCAACAAGAATGTTGTTGTGAGAATGCGTTCTATATTCTGGTAATTCTGGCAATTCTTGTTCAACTCAACCTATCGTTGCGTCAACTTATTGTGGATTGAAATTATTTCAATAACTAACGGATCAAAGTGTCTCAGCTCAAAAAATAATAATTCACCTCTAGCTTTTCTGTTACACAAGAACTAATTCTAAGCAGTGCTTCAAGTTATTTTGAATTTGTCGTGTCTCGTGGGCGTTTCGTTTGTCGTGAATACAAATCGGCAAAAGTAGTTAATAAGTATAAGTTGTTTGGAATTTATTACGAAGTGGGCACTTAATTTAATGCAAACTTGCCAAGCTGTTCAATATAGTTGTGTTTATGTTTAGTTCCTCCAACTTTCAATTGAACAACTTAAATTAATTAAGTTTTCGGGAATCTCGGGGACAGAAACTCACAATGTACGAATGTACCTTAAACTGATGCACCTACAATTTAAATATTTTATTATACGAACTAGACAGGCAATGTTTGCGAAGTGTGTTTGTCTTCGTAGACGTGACAGAATATAGAGTAATGTTTGTTTTCATTTTGTATTAAACGGATTTAAGCTCTCGTATTATGAAGCCTATTCAATCAGTTTGAAACATTTCGGTCAAAATTTGTTGAAGTTACAAGCTCATTGTTTACCTAACAGTGTATGCAGTAATTCGGAATAAATCTGAATATACCTATCACGGGAGAGAGAAAAAGGAGTAATAGCACTCCAAACTATTTCTAACTCCTCATTAATTCGTTTTCGAATTTATTTAATTTGAGTGTTCCACACTGTAAACCATTGTAAACAGCATGATCATGGATTTTATTGTATTTATTTATTTGGGGTGACGTCTACTGAGACCTGAAGGATCTATTGTGCGCCCTCACTTCTACTCAGTTTTTAAGGAGAGTCTCAGAAACTAAAAGCTCCTATAGTCCTTTTTCCCGGAGGAATATTAGGATGTCTGCAGGCTTCAACTTATAGTTAAATGTTCCTCTTCTATCCAGTAATCTCCAAGGTGCTGTGCTCTAGGATTCTGAAGTGCTGTGCAGTTGGGAAGTATGTGGACGAAGGTTTCTTCTTCCATGCCACAAAATCTGCATTCTTCTTCCTCCACTATTTTGAGCTTTTTCAGGTGCCCATTCAGGCGACAATGTCCCGTTAAAACTCTTAGCGCAGTTTTAATTTGACTTATGCATTCATTTGATCTCAACAGGTATGATTATGGATGAAAGAATTCCATTCCAACAAGGCCTGGACTACGTCTATCAGGCTAATCTGCGATATGGCTGGCTGGACCTATTTTAATGAATCTAGGTAGGGTCATAGAGTAGACCATCTAGAAGATCATGAAACGTTTTTTGAATCCCATTTCGTTTATAACAATTATCAGACTTGTTAAAAAGAATTGAATACAATATTCATGGGAGATTTTTGCGAAGTTCTAACGTGGCATGTTTGGAGTCTATACAAAAGTAGAATATCCAATTTTTTGTGAACTGTACCTCTCCTTAGCTAACAAACCTACGCAGTTAGGGGATCATTGCTTTCGGCTTAATTACTTATTTAAAACATTGCTCATGTTTCAAATGTTTACAAGAAATAACTTCAACTCCGCTACTGTGTATATAAACAAAAGATAAAATTTAGCTCGAAAATTCAGAAAAACTCTTTTGTTCATTGAAATTCTTTAATTAAATCGACTGACCGGGCGCCCTCGGGCAGTCTCGCCGTTCCTCGCTTTTCGGTTATTTAAATGTAACCCCTTCTTCCATGTTCTTTATCAATACTCGGCTAAAAAGTGTATACTAGAGAGGATGTGAGTTTTGAATTCACTCGGCTTTTCCAGTAGTTTTTGAAGGAAGGACAAATAAAGTATTTCATTTTATTTACTCAGTTATAAAACTTCCAAATACTGTGTGTACGAGTTGAAAAAAAACATATATCTTTTGAAATTGTAGTCGTACAATTCATTAATGAAGAGTTATCATTGTATGGAAGTGAAGCAACTAATTGTTGTTGTTTTTTTTAAATTATCGTGTTTGCTTAATCATTACACCCTGTATAACAGTTTGCTATATCGTCGACAAGAACTCACTGCTCACTGCTCACAGAGCAATTCCAATCTCCTGTATTTAGGCAACTAACGGTGACATATTTTTGGGAATGTAGGTATTTCTCCACTGTCACGTACTTAGGGAGTTAGGCATCACACTGACTCTTCAGTGCCGGCTTCAGAGTCGGCTCTGTACAAGCCATTTTGTACCAAGTCCAGAAGGGGAAGGAGAAGCAAATTTTACTTGGTACGAAATGCCCTGTACAAAGCGGACTTGGTACAAAATCGCTTGTACAGAGCCCGGTGATAATGAGGCACCACTACAAAACGAGTTCCAAGACATTGACAGTTATTGTAGTGACTGTGGTAACAAAATTGTGATTAGAGAAAGTGAAACTGAAGAATCAGAGTTTGATGATAATGAATAACGACCCGCCACAGACACCGATGTAGGAGCCTACTTTTATGGCAAAAATAGATACAAGTGGGCTAAGGAGCATTGTGCAAGTTCTAGAACACTAAGAATATAATCATCTTTCATGTTTGGAAGGGTTTGTCAATAATACCGCACCCACTAAACCTCATGAAGCGTGGTTCCTTTTAGTGGCCAATCAAAAAATAACCGATAAATCGCACAAGTATGGAAATATACTTTCGTATATAAAACACACAGAAAATGTTGGATTGAAGTCTTGTTGAGCCTGCTGTATCTCTCTAGTATTCTCAAAAAATAAACTAGTTGCATATTTTTCATTAGTGGATTTTCCGTTGAAAATCTCCCAAACTAATGGATATTCAAGAATTTACACTATAAATTTAAATAACGCTTGCAGCGTTCCGCTTTTGTTTTGCAGCTCTTGAAAAATATCTTGCTATGCCTCCGTCTATGTATGTACCTATTTGTTTTTGGAGCAGCCTTGGGAAACAACGTATACAACAGTATATTAATTATGTTGCGCTACATAATCTGTTGTTTTGTTTGATGAACCGTATAGTTTGCTTTGGAGCTGGGGTTTTTGGATCCATTCTACCAACAGTAATAAATCGCGTATTAGGGTTTGTTTAAGATTATATTAAAAATCATTAACGTAGTATTACTATCATTTATTATGTTTACTAGGAAATTTGAAATATTGAATATATTATTTCCGATACTTCTAATATAGTTATTCAAATATTAACCAAGTTGGGATTAGTCAAACACATATTTCCCAATTAAATATAATTTTTCATTGGATATTCCAAACAGAAATTCAGTTCAAGGTACTGATAAGACGTGATTGTTAAAAGTAGAAAAGAAATGACGATTGTGGCAGGATTACTCATCAACCACTACATCCCATGCATGGGAATTGTCTTCAAACGTGAAACATTGGCTCACTGGGACCGAAGCACACAAGAAATGACAGTCAGTGTTTTGACCGCCTCATTCAGCCCAGATGACAGCTTCACCTGAAGTGTCCATGATGTGAGGATCTACCTCTCCAAGTCCAGCAAGGCTCATGCTTTCAGTTTTGTGAGTAGTTTAATAGAGGCTTTGTCTTGCTAGGTATCTTTTTTCACTTATGTGCTTCAGTTCTTCGTAGTTCCATGTCTATGAACTCCCCTATAACGTCTTGATGTATAGCTCAATAAAACCAAACAATCTGCAAGTCGTTGAAAAAAATAACTAGTTTTAAAGCTGCTCCAAACTAAGCCATTTCAAAATAACAATAAAACAAATGGTATTTAAGGACTAGTAATCTTTTATATATTCTTAATAGACACATTAAAACCAGGATTGAGTGCTGAACAGTTTTTAAATGCTAATAGTATATTCACAAGGTAACCTTAAATATTGAATAGAGGAGGCTTTTACTTGATGTAGATCCAAATCTGTTTTAAAACCCAATCAAGTCCAAAATGTTTTTATTGTACTACTTGCGCGTTAACAGATCCGTAGTGGGTGAAGTAAGATACAAAACTTAATATTATTTTAGCA
Organism: Galerucella tenella; assembly: GCA_910591685.1. Lineage (NCBI taxonomy): Eukaryota > Metazoa > Arthropoda > Insecta > Coleoptera > Chrysomelidae > Galerucella > Galerucella tenella. The sequence continues at coordinate 9,201 of CAJUYH010008316.1, read as the reverse complement.
GCCAAACATTTCATATTGTTTAACGACTACCTGCTGCGGGTTTTTCTCCTAAATCGAACAAGTTGGAGTTGAGTTAAACTGAAATATCTTGGGATGGAAAGTACAAAACATTCAATGATATAATTATTGACTTGTCACTTTTATACTAAACTTCATTCCTAACCAAACTTAAATAACACTTTCCTTTGTTCTTTTACATAAATCGGTTCGAAGCATATCGATTTCCTCCTCTTTCCCCTCAACTATTATAGCTCCCGCCTAACTAAAATGGAGTGTTATATAAACTTGCATACGGACCAGAGTAAACAAAGCCATAAAGACTGCCGCCAACTCACTCTTTCCATAGGAAAGAACGACCAAAGTTTGGTAATCACTGTTCGAACGGTTCGAATTTAATGCAGGTATGGGTTCTGCTAAATCCACCTTATCAGCTTACATATTTCATCATATTAGCACAGAGGCGGATTGAAAAAATTATAATTTTGAAATGTAATATAAGTTTTTCAATTTGTTCGTGTTATATGCCAGTAAATATAGAGTTTAACTTCACACCAAATTTTGCTTAAAAGGTTTAGGATCACTTGCTGAGCATAAAATTACAAAATGACGATGGTTTCCGGATCTTCAGGCGACATCTTGAAGAAACTACAGAATCATAGGGCACCTAGGAAATAACTGGATAGAAGAGGGACATGTACCTAAAATTCTTTCTGGAAATAGGGCTAAAGGAGGTACTAGTCTGTGAGACTTTCCTCAGGAACTAAGTAGAAACAAGGGGGTACAGTATATCTTTAGATCTCAATTAATGTCGCCCCAATATACAGACACACAATTTAATGAGAATAAAAAGTTTTTCCATTGCTAAAGGACCAAACAAAAAGTCAATATATCTTCTGAAGATTCTTTTGAAAGATCATATAATGCAGTCGCTTTCCTTTGTCTGACTAGTGTTCAAAGCTATTACCGAATTTGCTGAAAAACTCGGATTTGGCTGGGTTTGCTACTATTGAAATGTGGTTTCATCCCATATCTTTGGCAGTGCATAATCATCATCCCAAATATGCGAAATCGAGAGGAAAAGCTAAAAATTAGTGTACTCAGTTTTGCACTGGTGCTCCTTTATCATCATACTTTGATTTTCCAAGATCATCTCACAAAATAAAGATAGTTGGTTCGATTCTCATGAATTCAAATGCACCTTCCACCTATTGTATTATAAAAATATCAATCATTCTCTAACCATTCAACGAATAACGTTCTATAATTTGGGCAACCAATCTCGAAGTTTTAATTGATGCCTAGAGCATTAAGGTGACGGCATATCTTCAGGCTGATGATATGTACCTTTAAACATAATTGGAAAAGGGCCAATATTTCTGGAAAACTGAATCTGTATCTAGATGTAAAACTAGCAACGTCCTCATTAAAAGGTGTAAGTTTATTTCAAATGTATTCGGTGACAACAGCGGAACAGGTTGTGTTACTTGCTGTACGGATTTAGAGGGTGAATGTCGTTGCTTTGCCCGAGGGAGCACGTTATTATCAAGCAGAGTCGGACTAGTGATTCAATTGGTTGAGCGTGATGGCATATAATGTATTCATAGAAATATAACATTATTAGTGTCTTTGAGATGTAAATAGAAGTTTTTACAAATATATTAACACCCTTTGGAAATTGAATCGCATTGTATCAGTGATAGACCAGTGCCGAAGCCTTCAAAAACAGTAAAAAGTGAAAAAAAATAATAGTAGGATAAAACCCATTAGAAAAGGAGGGGAATATGTTATAATTGAGGAAAAAAATAAATTACGGGCGATCCGAGTTCGGGAAGTGGGAGGGGGTGGGTTTTTAAGGGTAAAAAATGGTTTATCTCGATTTCCGGCAAAACTACAAGTCCTACGAACAAAAGTTGAATGGCAAAGTTGTGAGTAATAAAAAGCTCTACAACTTTTGTATTTACAATTTTTACACATAACCTCAAAATTTATGTGAAAAACTCAAATAACCAAGTTTTTGGTTTTTTATTTTTATCTTTTTTAAAAAATATATTTTTTTTACGAAATTTTGTGGAAACTTACCTTATTATGTCCCAAATACACTGTAATTTATTTCATTTGAAATATACTTTTTTTGACCCTATTTTTGACTTAATATCAAAAAAGCACCCTAATTTTAAATCGAAAATTCTCGCGTCAAAATATCAGCTTTTTTCAAAAAGTCGGTGGGCTTTTTGTTCGTTGAAATCTCTACTTTCTGATAGTCTGAAAAAAAATATACACCTCTATGGTAAATGTTCTCAGAAAATGTAAAAAATCAAAAAAACTCAAATTCGAAGTTTTTTTTAATCACTATGTACAATTTTGAGCTATTTATCAAAATTCACACTTCAATTACTCAAAAACGTAAGATTCCATGTTACATTGATAGACGAAAAAATTGCAAATCGAAATACACTAAAGTAACGAAACCTAAAAAATGAATTACAATTAATCAAGTCTATTTATAAATGTAAAAATGAAAAAATTACACTGAGTCAATCAAGGTTTCAAAAAAATCAATTGGCAAAAATTAAATCACCCTTCATTTTGGCAAACCTCTCACCCACTGAAGGAGCAGCAGAACAGAATTGTTACAGGGCATATTATCAGCTTCAAACTTGGTTAGGCAACGAATTGACAACAACAGATAGAAGCTGGAAGAAACATCAACGTGGCATTATGACCAAATTTACAGAAAAGGATTTAATTCCGGAAGTATTGCTCAAAGCTATTTGCTGTCGCTGTGAAGCTGGGTGTAACAGTTTGGAATGTGGCTGCCGAAAACATGGTTTAAAATTCACAAATGCAGATTGGAAATAATATTGGAGACGAAAAAGGTGATGGTCTTGAAGATTTCGAAGATCAACTAGAGTTGGAAAGGTTTGTCGAGTCTAACGATGCAGAAATGCCATCAAAGAAACAAAAATTAACGGATAGGTGATTAGAATTCAAGATAGTGTATTTATAAATGTCAAGATTAACGTTTTTAAAATTATTATAATGTATTCAAAGTGAACTATCTAAATTCAATAGTACGATTTACATGTATATCCACATCTTATGAGATTTTCTATGACATGAATGTAATTCGAATTTAGTGGATAAACTTTTTAACTCGACAAAATTGCAGCAATCACATTTATTCGATGAAATTGTACAGTGATAAAAAAAACGAATTTGAGTTTTTTTCATTTTTTGCATTTTCTTGGAACATTTACCATGGAGATGTATATTTTTTTTCAGACTATCAGAAAGTAGAGATTTCATCGAACAAAAAGCCCACCGACTTTTTGAAAAAAGCTGATATTTTGACGCGAGAATTTTCGATTGAAAATTAGGGTGCTTTTTTGATATTGAGTCAAAATAGAGTGAAAAAAAAAGTATTTAAAATCAAATAAATTACAGTGTATTTGGGACATAATAAGGTAAGTTTTCACGAAATTTCGTAAAAAATAGACTTTTTTTGAAAAAGATAACAATAAAAAACCAAAAACTTGGTTATTTGAGTTTTTCACATAAATTTTAAGGTTATGTGTGAAAATTGTGAATACAAAAGTTGTAGAGCTTTTTATTACTCACAACTTTGCTATTTAACTTTTTTCCGTAGGACTTGTAGTTTTGCCAGAAATCGAGATAAACCATTTTTTACCCTTAAAAACTCACCCCCTCCCACTTCCCGAACTCGGATCGCCCGTAATTTATTTTTTTCTTCAATTATATCATATTCCCCTCCTTCTCTAATGGGTTTCATCCTACTATTATTTTTTTTTGTTTCAAAAATTATCGACCCTGGTCTATGAAGAAGTTTTTACTTCAATAAAGCGCAATTTAAGCAATGCTCGGTATACAGACATTAAACTTAAGCTAACCTCACTTATTACAACGTGGCGGTAACAGGTGTTATCGGTCACGCTATAAGTTTTACTCTTACCAAAGACTACCTACCCAAAGTGGCTGAAGACGTTTTCATCAATAGCAGTTACTGTGAGAAAATGTTCAAGCAAATCTGACAGTGTAACTATCAAATAATCTGGTCCACCTTCTTGTTATCATATTATACATCAAGTGAAAGCCTCATCTATTCAATTCTTGTTATTAAAAACGCCATCAACACTCTCAGTTGCTACAACTATCTTGGTATATTATGTACCTACACAGAATTCTAATAGACAATTTAGTTCTGAAAGATAGAGATCCGATTAAATTGAGTGGTGACCTGTTGGCGTAGCTTTCGATACTCGTAATGTTTACATCCCAATTCACATCTAGGTGATCAACGTAGCACTAGGGTATTGAATAGACGAACCGTGTGCTGTCAAACAGAATCTTGTCGTTTCATATAAGCGCTTTCTATCGGTACATCGTCCTTAATAACTGTAAACATAATATAACGTCGAAGTCATAATAGAGACTGGAATGTACTGATTGAAACAAGATGATGCGAGGGTGCGAATATAGGGGACAGGTGTCTTTGGGGAACGTGTCATCAGGACAGGGCTCAACCTTAACAATACATTCTCTCATCCTTCTTTATCTTTTTAAACATACACCAACCTGTCATTCAAAATATTTAAACCTACTGGTAGGAAAGAAAATTAAAGTCAAGTTGTAATGTTTCATTTTGGATTCTGGTTTAACACATTTCATGTTAACTCAGCATGCTGCAGAACATTTTCCAAATGGTTTGGGGAACCGAAAACTCAACCAGTAGATTGGACACATTATCTCGGCTCGCCCCCCCAAAGCAGTAAGCATTTAGATCACTGAATTGAATATTAACCAACGGCTATTTTCAATTCCATATTCTTATTCTTCTTGGTTGTCACTTTATACCTGCTTGAGAGTCTTATTCTCTTTGTATCTGTAGAGTAGTGTGGGTGAGTGTAGGCTCACAGCACTTAGTCCAGATGTGACCCATTGTACATCCTCCCGATGAGTTGTCCTTCCTCCTAGGTCATCGTCAATCCTGTCCTTTCCAGGAAGGTGAACAGGTCACTAGGAGACATCTCCTCTATATCGGCAGGTGTAGGCTAAGCCTCACCGAACACACACTCTCTTCTTGACGATAGCATAAGACATGCCTGACAATTTCATCTTCCTGTTCACACATCTTTCATAGAGGTGTGTCCACTACCCTCAAAGTATGGAGGCGTTTCCTTAGTTGAGAGGGGCCAGTCAGAGATCCTGCTGTTAAACTTGGGTCATCGCCTAATATTTCTTCGGCGCCAGCTTCCCAGGGTCGCCCAGGGTGATCCTGGCGAGACTGCATCCTTTGATTCCATCCCATATTTCAAGGGATTGAGCATGGCTTAAACTTTTGGCTAGTCCCGCAATTGTCGAAGTCATGTCCTAACGTCTACTCTTATGAGGACTATTCATTTAGTGTCCATTAAATAAGACCGCAACCAACATTTTTTGTCCAATGCTATGTTGAAAAAGCTCAGTTAATGTCACTATGTATATAGCGTCTCTATAACAGAATTGAGCTGAAGCTTTGTGTTAACTGAGCCTTACGATGGCAAAACCTGCTAAAAAATCTCATATCAACCTATTCAATATATTCTACGCCTCAATAACAAAAAATGATGGAGCTTATCGAGTCTCTTAATGATATACTAATTTATTGAACAATAAAATCATTATAACGTCAATCAATCGGTGTAACAAATATACTACATAATACTCGATATTCGGCAACAGTGTTTTTCGTTGGTATTTCTGTTCTCATGGAAGTTGAGAGGCGATGAGCCAGTCATGTAGAAAACTTCTGTAACCGGCTGCTGGTGTTGTGATGTCATGACAACCGTTCATGATGAATCCCTAATTATAACACGCCTCCCCCGAAACTTTAATTTGGATAAAACACAACAGCGCGCCAGGTAGTCCGTACAGGATGGTCATAATATGAATTTTTATATTGTATTTGATGAAAATACTACAGAAACAAAAAAAAATTTCCTTAATAAATCGAACTTGAAAATGGTGATGAATATTTTTCAATCCATTACAAAGCGCGTACATAACATGCACATGCTTTTTGTGAGATAAATTGTATTTTTTCTTTCTCCAACACTTTTCACAAGCATATTATGTAATGTGAAGTTGAGAATAATGTTGCTGCTAGGTTCCAGAACATCATTACATCGTTTTTCGCTCCATAATAAAGTGTGTGAGCACAAAACGGAATAAATTCATGATCTTGGTCTCTACACATATTTATCGAAAATATTCATAAATTAACATTCTTCAGCCTACCGTTAACCCCCTTCAAATGGAAGGTACAACTCCCAATTTTTTTAATGGGAAGTATAGGTAGAGTTGAAATAATACCCTTCTTGGTGTGCGTCATCGATTGTTAATGTCCTTCTAACACATTACGTAGGAAAAAATAGAAAAAAAGACAGGTCTGTGATTAATCCTAATCAAAATATCACAAAAATGAACCGTTTAAATATATTCCAAACGTTAACCCTATTATTTGACTTACAAAAATTTGATTGGTTGATGTTTAGATTACGCGCAAGCGCAACCTATCAATCGCGAGGTTAAAATACAATGAAGGCGTAACTTTCGTAGCGGCAATGTGTCGTACGTCTTTTTCTACTGTCACACTGACAGTTCTCGACAGGTCTGTACTTTGTTGTTTACGGTCAATTATCATTTAGGAAAAGTGAATATTAATCTGATTGTTTTGTTTATTTAAATAATACAAAAATATGCATGGATTCACGGAAAAACATTAGCATTTTGAGAGTTCTCAAGTATTTTCAGTTAGAAAAAGAAGCTGGTAATTATTAATTTCATAGCCTTTTTGAATTTGGCTGATTTCGATCCTGATGATTTTATTTATCAAATTTAAGGTTATCTATTATGTCAAAATAGCAAATAAAATAAACGACATGCCGAAAACCCGGATATACGTCACAATCGATGACGCACACCAAGAAGGGTATAATTTTTCAACCATATGTGATATAGTTAAAATAATACCCTTCTTGGTGTGCGTCATCGATTGTGACGTATATCCGGGTTTTCGGCATGTCGTTCATTTTATTTGCTATTTTGACATATAGCTGACCTTAAATTTGATAAATAAGATCAGCAGGATTGTATTCAGCCAAATTCGAAAAGGCCATGCAATTAATAATTACCAGCTTCTTTTTATAACTGAAAATACTTGAGAACTTTCAAAATATTAATGTTTTTCCGTGTATTTATGCATATTTTTCTATTATTCATATAAATAAAACAATAAGATTAATATTCACTTTCCATAAATAATAATTGACCGTAAACAACAAAGTACACACCTGACAAGAACTGCCAGTGTGACAGTAGAAAAAGTCGTAAGACTTATTGCCGCTACGAAAGTAACGTCTTTATAGTATTTTAAACTCTCGATTGATAGGTTGAGCTTGAGCGTAATCTAAACATCAACCAATCAAATTTTGTAAGTCAAAGATTAAGGTTAACGTTTGTAATACAGTTAAACGGTTCATTATTGTGATATTTTGATTAGGATTAATCACAGACCTGCCTTTTTTTCCATTTCTTCCTACGTAATGTGTTAGAAGGAGATTAACAATCGATGACGCACACCAAGAAGGGTATTATTTCAACTATATCCATTTGAAAAGTCTCTTCACGCAAAAATGTTATCGTTCTCAAGTTTATTGCAAAAATTAAGATATAGGTAATCATGTGGTTACTGAAATTTGATGACAATAAATATAATAAGCTTGAAACTTCCAAAATCCAAAAACGGGACATTAACTTCTATATATTGCCTCGTGACTAAATAACTAGTTACATGTAACGGACGTGGCTCTAAAGGTGACTCCAGGCGAAACCCTTTCCACTTCGTGTTAGGGCCCATGTACCTTTTCAAAACCGATTATCTGTTTACATATTTTTGTGTTCACTGGGGCTCGGGTTTGGTGATTGCAACTTGTTTTTGGCTCGCGCCTTTGAAGTTACCGACCGTCTTCCCACGGCGCGTATCGCGACCCGGCGTGCAAAAACACGGGCCGTGGTAACCCACCTTTACTGTACGTCACCAACTCCGAATGGACGTGGCAAGGACGGAATTGCGATCGAATGCGCCACGTTGCCTCTGATAACCTTTGGCGACGGTTCTATGAGAATCTCACCTCAGGCTAAACTCAGACGGACCACAGCGACGCGTCACGCAACTTCATAAATGTGGTTGTTAGTGGTCGGAGGTCGTGGTTGTATCAAAAATGTAATAGAGGCTGAGTTCATACGAACCACAGCGACGCGACTATTTTGTGTTTCTGTTGTCGACATCTGTCGCTGTGGTCCCTCTCTGAGTTTAGTCTTAGAGGAAGAAAGTATTACATGGTAAACAATACAAATATCCTAGTTAGATGTTGATACCAGCCTCAAACAGTTTGTTGAAAGTTTAAAAATATTCCTCATTAACGGTGTTTTCACAAAACTTTTAGTAAAAATATTATTGTTGTGTTTCCATTGTCTATCCACTCCTACGTAAACTTCATGCTCAGATGAATTTTTACTTATTTCATAATCTCATTGTTAGGAGAGGTAGTTTGTATAGTCTGTACATATTTATACTAGTACCGAATTTCCACTAATTAGGAAGTTTATTACTAGCGAAATTAAGTACACCGAGTAACTACGAATAGCCATTGCAAAATTTAACTAAACCAGGGAGTGGAAATTATTTTTTTGTGTCCAATAACTAAACAAAATAACAGGAACAAGTGAAAGAAAATAGTATATTGTTTTATTAGGAGTAGAAGTATAACTTTTTGTGGCGAGTCTGAATGTTTGATGGCCGAACGTTAGTGAGGCCGACAATTTCAGACGAGCCACAAAAAGTGCTTTTGCTCCGAATGAAACATGCTATTTTTTCCGCAAACGGCATCCAGACTATAGAACTAATTAATATTTGAATGAAAATTCAAAACGATTGCAACGAAGTTGATAAATTCAGAGAATAATAATTATAAAACTGCGCACTACATTTCCCTGGTTACTGGTTTTGTGATTGCCAAGTCAAAAACAAATTTGACAGTTCAATAATATTTTATAATGTCAGAAATATTGTAAGTGATTTAAAGCAACAATTGGACTGTGCATTTTTGGTAAGTACTTGAGCATCAAAATAAATCAGGTAGT
>CAJUYH010008315.1:0-15696 GCA_910591685.1 Galerucella tenella | reverse complement strand
ACAAACTACAATTTCTTTCAAAATATGCCCTTTTACATTTAAAAACTACCTGCCAAATGTCAAATCAATTTATCCATTTTAAAGTTATCGAATTAAAACATTCAAGTTTTCAAAATTTCAACACCCTGTATTTCGAAAAGTAGCTAGACCCCTTAATCGCGCAAAAAAAATTATGGAAATAATAGTAAAAATTTATCCGAACAAATTCAAGTAGATCACTAGCACTGCGAATACCAGCTTTGCATATAATTTCAATATAGCATCGGTGGTTCAGTGGTTAGAATGCTCGCATTGCACGCGGGCGGCCCGGGTTCGAATCCGGGTAGGAGCATATTTATTATTATGAATCGCTGCTTCGTTAACGAGAGAGAGACTAAGGAGGCACAAGCACGCAAAAGCAAGGCACATAACGAAGCAATGTAACCTGGCGTAAAGAACTAAAGTTCCAAAATATATTTTCGTAGGGGGAAGAATGAAAATTCCATTTGCCATTCAAGACTCAAGGCAGATTCTTTCTATATTTTTATACAGCATAAAAATTGCAAAGCATACTCGAGATGAACCGAGAAAATAGAAAAAATAGATTTTGAAACCGAAATTTTTGGTTACTACTCGAAAATGAACTGATTACCGTTTGTAATTTCCAGTTTTCTGTCTTCTAATCCAACTTAAAGCCGATTTAAAATATGAACGGAAGCAATTCAATTATTTTTTTCTACTAAGTAATACAAGATTACTATTAATATTTAACGATGGCGTTGGAATTTTGATAGATACGATAGTTTATAGCAGATACATAGCTGTAACTCTAACACCAAGGATCTATTAAGCTATTCAATTTTTTTTCCTTAGAAATATCGGTTAATAAGGACATAAATGCAAATATTGACATTATATTATTTATAAAAACTTTTCTTGGTATTGAATTGGGAAGGAAAGTCATAAAATTAAAAAGAATAACATAATTTGTACCTACATAAAACGTGGATAATATTTAAAATAACTATAAAACGCAATCAAAATTGTATATTTAAATATGAAATACGCGCAGTGCCGTACCGTATAAGCAGGGTTATACATAAATCCATCCCCAGATTAAAATAAACAGCTGGAAAAATGTACCTGGTCCCCTAAAAAGATCGAGTGCCCAAAATTAGATAACATGAATTCGTCTCTGTAAAATTTCATTTCATTTCATTACAATAGTCACACTTTGGTTTAGGATCGTTGCTGAAGAGATGGCTGTGTGTTAGCCAAGTGTGGCCTAAGCGTAGTCTGGTTAGAAGCACTTGATCACGGCGATTTTTGGGTAATATAGGCCATGGTTTTGTTGACTTTTTGACCTCGTTTAACTTAGTTTTCGCACTTTTCCACCGGTTTTCCCACGCACTCTTCACTTGTGCATTAACTGCACTTTTTACATCCGCGCTCACTGATAAACTAGTTTCCGTATTGCCATTTTCTGCAGCTTGTTTGGCATATTTTTCTGCTTCTTCGTTGCCATGAATTCCTATGTGGGATGGTATCCAGATGAAAACAACGTTCTTGCGGTTTTGTTGGGCAGTGTAGAGTTCCTGTTTAATCTTATTTACGAGAGGATGGTCTGAGTGAATGGTTTGTAAGGTTTTTAAAGCGCTTTTTAATTTTTAGTAAACTTTTCAAACATATTACAAAATGTATCATATATTGAATAGATGAGGCTTTTACTTGATGTAGATCCATACTAAGTGATGAAATAAAACTTAATTTGTTAAAATCTACATTTTATTGGAACCTATCTCCAACTTAACTCGTTAGAGAGAGCTACTGTGTTAGCGAAACGAGTCACAACTTCAAGTTGAACATAGGTGATGAAATGAAACAATTTAATTTGTTAAAATCTACATTATATTAAAATTGAAGTTGTGACGCGTTTCGCTAACACAGTAGCTTTCTCAAACTTTAATTTCAATGTAGATTTTAACAAATTAAATTGTTTCATTCCATGATTTAGTATGGTTCTACATAAAGTAAAGCCTCATCTATTCAATTTTTGAACATAGGTTGAAATAGAATGTAGATTTTAACAAATTAAATTGTATCATATATGTATGTTTGTGTCACTGAGACCTACAAGATCTAATGTGCCCCCTTACTTTTACTGAGATCCTGAGAAACGTTTCAGAGACAAGCTGCTCTTCTAGTCCTATTTCCCGGAGAAATTTTAGGAAATCTGCAGACTTTAACTTGGGTAAATATCCCTTTTCTATCCAGTAGTCTCCTAGGTGTTATGTCCTAGGATTATGAAGTGCTATGCAATTCGCAAGCATGTGGATGAAGGTTTCTTCTTCTATGCCACAGAATCTATATTCTTCTCCCTGCAATATTTTGAGAATTTTAGGCTACTAATTCAAGTGACAATGTCCCTTTAAGATCCCCGTTAAATTTCTTAGTGCAATTTTACTTTGATTTATGCATTCATTTGATCTAAACAGCAGAATCTTTGACTATCTAAGTCCTACTAGATCTTTCCAATGGTCAGATCTTCTCTTTTTCCGGCTTTGTCTATTTCTTCCAATATTACATTGAAGATGGTACCTAAATAGAGGTTGCGGCACCCAAGAGAGTGTTTCAGTCCCCCTCTTCGCTAGTTCATCTTTCATTTTAAATTTTTCCATTCCAGTGTGTCCTGGAATCCACAGTAAGTGGACTATATTGCTCTCGCCTAGTTCATTGAGTTTGCTTGGGCATTCCCACTCCATTTTGGAACGAATAACACGAGGGATCAGTGTGTCAATGGCTGCCTTACTATCCGACAGTATAATAATCCTTTGCCTTCTATATCTTTTATCAATATTGAACTGGGAACACTTTCTTATGGCGTAAATTGCTGTACTTGGGGTCTTTCCCAAGCTTCCAGAGTGTTTGGTTCATGGCACGTACACTCCTATCCCAGCTCCTTCTATCGCTTTTCAATCATCTGTGTATCATGTATACATTAAATTGATTTAATTCCATTTATTTTAAGTAACAGACTTGCATTTCTATACCATAAAAAAGAAAAATACCTAATCAAGAAACAAATTTCAATTATTAATAATGATTTGCCAATTTTATTATAAAATGAGTAAAAATAATGTCCACTCATATACTAACATCTTAATATCGCAGATTTGACTCCTACTTCTCAGTTATTCCAAAATAAACAAATTTTCGGAAAAAAACCGCTCCTAAACCCTCCTAAAATTTCATATTTATATTCAAAGCTAGACTCCGTTCCACATAAGAAGAACCCACTAGAGTCTTGAAGTTGCAGTCTAAGGCATTGATCGATATTGATGTTCAGATATCGTTATGTGCAGCTTCTTCGCGCATACCAAAAACCAAACAGGATGTCGGAATGAATGTTTCACTTCAACTAACTATCACCCATTTGAAAATAGTATTACATTCATTGCGTAATCTTCAAAGTCAGATTTCTTCTTCAACCATTCTCTCGAGGGTAACATTTAATTTTATAATAATACTTGTTATTTGAGCAGGTGTAGTATTTCTAGCAAACACTGGTACTGATCAAACCAATTTGTTTATAGCCGAGAGTCAATTTCTCATTATAACTTTGCAACCAATCTTAAACGTAGCCTAACATGTCTCTAGTTGTGCCGCTAACAAAAATTCTTACACGGATTTGAAATATCCAATTGAATTTATTTTCTTAGTAAGCAAATTAATGGTTTCAGCTGAAAAATTTCCATAAATTGCCTTATCTTTCGGTAGTAGAGGCAACCCATCTACTTGAAAAATTCGAAATTCACGTAGTCAGTAAGATTTAAAAAAATGGATCCAAGTCTAATACAAAGAAACATCAATAGTCATAAATAATTGCATTCCTAAAACCCTATATTTTTCTAATTCAAAATCTAAAACAATTATTTGTATTTCGTCTATCTGATCTAATTCATGGTTGTGGCTTTATTGTCTTTGTTAGTTCTTTGTTCTCCGTAACGAAAAATTTTTATAGTATCTTCCTCAGTCCGATTCTGAAAATCTTCTGTACGAGTCGCACATTCTTATTCGTCTAGAATAAATGACACAACGATTAATATTGAAAAGGTAAGATAAGTAGGTATATTTATATCAGCTACCGGGAATTCCTTACGGAAGCTACTAGAAACACTGTATCTCGACCATTTACTACTTTAGCCCAGGAAATGAAGAACAACTCTTAATATTTAAGATATCCTTGAAAAATTTCTCCATATGCTAGCCACTGTCAATTTTCGGTATTGGGTTTTCTTAAGTAGTAAATTCACGCCACAGAACTAAAATAATAAGCTGAAAAAAATTACTCCTAGTCCAACTTGGTTTTTCTAACAATGCAGAATAGTTATGGGCAAAACGACACTGGCTTTGCACAACTGTGATAAAGTCTACGATCATCTATGGAACAATAGTCTGGTGGAGGAGGATAGAAGTGCAAGGGGGCGGCATTAATGAAAGCCTTTATTGGACTTATTCCTTTTAAACTTCCTGTAAGGACGGAGGCAATTCTTAGGCTAATGGTGCCCGAACAATGATACAACTTTGACAAAATTACACACGAGTTTTGATAGCATATTCACTGAGCAAGTGAACAGATCATCATCTCCCTAGGGAACACGTGATGCACGCAGGTAATTCTAGAGAAATCGTCTGGTCCGCCAATGATTCCAAAACAAACCATGGGGCTAGAAAGTGAGTGTTACTTATGGTCGATATACGTATGTGTTTCAAGCGGAAACAATTGTCGCTATAGCCTGTATTGATGAAAACATCAGAAGAGGATATACTAGACAAGGCCAGGCTCTGCTTAAAGTTAACAGTGAACCGACAACTAGGTCTAGACTGATAAAAAACTGTAAAGAATCCCTAACATGCTGGCAAGAGATAAGAGAGTGTCTCCAACATTGGTGACGGTATATGAGAGGATTGTAGGTAATGAAGTTAGCTAGAGAAGGTTTTGAAGGAACCATTTTGTGGAATCACAAAGTGAGGGAAACACCAACTCACCATACAAAGAGTTTACTTAACAAGGCACTGAGGAGGTATTTACTCGAAATGAGCAAAGTTAGTGGACCTATGTGCGGAAAATGTGAACTCTACGATGAAACACCTACTCACATATTAAGAATTTACAAGGACGGAAGTACTTAAAATAATACAACTATTAAAACTTCTGAAAATTCCCCCTGCCGCAAATGCGGCAGATAAAGTGAAGGAAGGTAAGCTGTTTAATTACTTCCGGAAATCAATCTGATAATTGACGGCTTTACTGACGGTTGGCGATAAATATTAGTGCTTTATTACGCCAAGTTGTACATTGTACAACTTTGACCTATTCCCATATTATGGTCACCCGGCTTCACTTTTATACTTTACTTGCGGCTTCGATCTAGTATATTTCTTTGAATACATGTGAAAACACACCAAAAATTGAATAATTACAATTAAATTCATTTTATAAAACTGATTACTATAAATAATCGAGGGAGGCCAAGTTGATCCACCTAACGATCATACAACACTTATTTCCATATTCCTATGGATAACTATTAATATTTTAAACCAAAACCTTCTAAGATTTATCGAGAATCCCATCCACAAAGACCTTTGCAGATCCATTTTTTCTGTCCCCATGTTATGCTAGCGTTTCTTGCCTAGACTCATTTTTCCTAGACTCCATACGTCCTCCATATATTAGAATGTACAAGCATATTTCCTCCTTTATTGTCTAAAACCTTAGAGTCAGCCCTTCACGCATAATTTGTTTGCTGAAGTTTCTCATGTTCATGTGTTTGTTGAGACTACAGTTCCCTGTCAAGAGCCTAACTAGAATCCTGGTTATTTGCCTATTTTGACTTAGTGGGTACTCTGTGCTATCGATTTTTTTTTGCAGTACTTTCGCTATACCAAAGAAAGGACCAATAGAAGCGAATCATACTTCTCCTCGGAATAGTGAATCTGCCTCTCCATTGCTCTCGTATTCTGAGTAGCTTCGATTCCGCTACTCTAATAGAGTTCCTAAACTAACCACATCGAACCTTTGTCTAAATAACTTCTTTACACAGTGCTCTACTCCTGTGACGTCTGCCTGAAAAATCGTCTTATGTTTGTCTAAGCAATGGGAGACTTGAACCATCTGTGCCGCAGGCCACTTTTGCATTAGATAATTGAAGGTCCTTTCTACCTGTTGTGACTATTTTAAAAATTTTCTCAAAGCTATACTTGGACATTTATTTTGGTATTCCCATTATGGAGTCGGATTCAAACTTTTTGCTTATCTCGTTATGCATATACAGGGTGTATCAAAAAGGCAGGTCATAAATCATATCACATATTCTGGGGCTAAAAATAACTCGATCCAACCCAAGTTACCCTAGTACAAATGTGCATGCGAGAAAAAGGAATCCTTGAGGCTGCAATTAGATATCGTCAGAAGCCATTGCTTTTCCAAAATATTCGGTTTTCGTTAGTAAAACGGTGCCGACTGTGTATTCAAGAAAAACTAAAAAACTAAAATAAAAAAAAATAAAATAAAAAATTACACATTTGTAAATAAATAAGATTCAATCAAAAATTTGGGACCCTCGAAAAACTTAAAAATTCATTGACTTTAATTTTTGTTACTCGAAATTTTTGAAGCATAATGAAAAATAGGCCGTATCTCGATAAAAACTGTTAATTGTAAAAAGTACTACCTAAGGGGCAAAAAAGTTTCAAAAATATTGTGTTTGAATAATGGTGCCACAATAAGCATTGGATTGTAACGTACACAAAATTTTTGGAGAGGTTAAGGGGATCTCAATTCCCATAAATTTTTAACGGGGTGCCCCAGAATATGTGGTTTGATTTATGACCTGCCTTTTTGTTAAGCCCTGTATATTGAGACAGTGAAGTCTTATCATGGGCGCAGTTAGTGATGAGCAGAGCAAGACCAAGACTCGGATAGTCTTGCGTATTTGGTCTTGGTCTTGAATATTCAGTCTTGTTTATTTAGTCTTGATCTTGCTTGTTCGCAATTTTGCTCATCACTATGAGCGCTTGCCTAGTCAATCTATTGGTGTCTGATTTGGCATCGTCCTGTATGTAGACATATCGTAACATCATGGATCTGATGATGTATGGTGTAAATAGTATGTAATATGATCATTTTGGTTGTTGTTCCATGTCAAGTAATAGTGACTCCCAAGTATTTCACCTTGTTTAGAACTGGTGACATCAATTATCTCAAATTTTTCTTTTTGATAAGTGCTAAATGACCATGACATGTCAAAATAGAAATAATTATAAATAAGAATTTTAAAATTTCCTCAATTTTTTTTCATTTTTAAGAGTAAGGTAAGTAAATTTGACAAAGTAAGGGTACAAACAGTAAACTCTAGGGATATTATCCTCTTCAACCCCAAACCTATACTTTACTCATGACAATGTGAGTACAAAATTTCATGATATAAAACTTATTGTTCTAAACGTAATAAACTTATACTTACATAGCGGGGATTATATTTTGGTTAGGTCTAGTGTTCTGTGGTCTGAGGAACGTGTAATAATTCTGTTATGCTATCAATTTCAAATAGGGTATAATAATTTGATAACTCCAAAAGTTTTCATAAATAACAAACATCATGTTTCGTAAAATTGTCTTCCTTCACTGGTTCAACGAAAATAAAGATTGATTTATACAAATTTCGATTCTGTGAGGCTTTTAAGGACCAGCTCATTTTAAATCATTCCAATCGAGTAACGGAAAAAACGCGTGGGCTTATAATAAATGTACCAAAATTATTTTTTTTTTAATTGAATGTGGAAAAATCGTTTTTTTTTCTGTGATAGAATCATTAATTTTATTAATCTACTGATACATATCGTAATGACATTGCTGAGACATTTTATTTTGATTTCAAAACATCACAAATTACAAACATTCACACCCATGATCGGCTGTTTTTGGTGGTTCAATTTACTATAGGTCAGTCGGTTATATTAGCACTAGCTAGTGCTAGAATAACTAAAACGAATTAAGAACCTCCTACTTTTTCATACAATACTCCAATGATGTAAATCCAAGCTTGGCAAATTTATATCCTGATCCAGGAAACACACACTGATTGTTCAGTGAATAAAATACATAAGATACAGTTACCACATTACTAACGCAAGATCCAGCAGTACCTCGATAGAATGACCAGCGTGATCACCTAATCTAACAACATTAGATTTTTTCATGGTTATGTGATGAGCATTCTGTACAAAACCAAACCTTTTGATTTGAATGAATTGATAGAGCAAATATCGCTTGCACACACCTGATATGTTGAATAATGTCAAAATTCGTTCGCGATAAACATTTTGAACAACTTACATTCGTCGTTCTTTTTTTTTATTATTACGTCTAGCTTCACATTTTGGTTTTTGATTTGTAGCGAATTTCGGTAACCACATGATTTTATTTTATTATATTTTAAAAATGTTGCAATAAACTTGAAAACGATAACATTTTTGAATAGATTATGAAAAGACCTCTCAAACGATGTGTCACAAGCCTATAAAACCCATTTAAAAAATTTGGTATTTCACCTGTCAATCAAAGTGTTAAGTCCCTTTTCCACGGTGCGAGTTGCCGCTGCAACTCGAAAAAGTTGCATGTAACTTGGCGTTTTCTTTCGTTGGGCGAAAGAACTTGCTATATTTTCAAGCGAGAAATCGCTGCGACTTGGTAACTTTTCTGGTGCATTAGGTCGCACCAGCCAAAATTTCCATTGGCTGCTCCGCTCTGACATTGCTGTCACTGTCAATGAAGCTGGCAACACGTTACGTTTCCCCTATGCTTGGATGAGTCGCAGCAACAAACCATCGATATGCTGATTGTACTTTTTCTCGCAACGATTGGTCCCAGCAAAAAGTCGCTGCAATTTGACGCAACGTGGAAAATGAACTTTACGTTGAAAAATGTCAAACTATAATTTAAATTTGACGTGTTTCGGGATTTTTTATAAATATGTACAGTGACCAAAATAATGGTTACCAAAATAATAAGCACTTCAGAGCTATAGGGTGACATCTCGGCTAGTATGGGAATGCGGCGAAGAGCTTAGAAGACTGGCAACTCGGAACAGCGTAACACTGGAGTGGGTCCCAGGTCATAAAGGAATCGCAGGCAATGAAAAAGCTGACGAACTCGCAAGAGTAGGATCGTCAACTCTGATGAACGGACCCGAACCTGCTGTGGGCATCCCCAGATGCTTAACGAGGTCATTGTTAAAAGGATGGTTGAAATAACAACACATTAAACACTGGAAGAATACGACCAGGCAAATACATGGGAAGAAATTCATAAAAGAACCATCAGAAAAAGTAGCAAAAGAACTGCTCTCAATGAGCAGGAACAAACTACCCGCCATTACGGGGCTACTTACGGGACACTTTCCCACAAAGGAGCACCTGAACAAAATAGGGCTGTAAAACGGAGACCTCACATGCAGAAGATGCAAAAAGGATACCGAAACAGCTCTGCATATACTATGCAACTGTGAGTCGCTGGACCACAGAAGGCAGAAACTGTATGGCAGAACCCAAATGACTCCAAAAGACTTCTACAACCAACCAGCAAAGAACCTGTATGAGCTAATACAGAGAACGGATTGGCTGGATAGGTTGTAGTCAGAACACTAGGAGTATCCACAATAAGCACAGGAGGCTGAGGTGGTACCGGCGAAGAGACGGCTCCTGAGAAAAAAAACAAAATAATGAATTTATTTCGTTTGGCTTGCACACACTGTATATCAACTCTCTTTCCACTCCCTCCATTCGATAATACATATTTTTTATGAAAAAGCAGCAAATATTTTTAAACTGGTTTCAAAAATAAAAACCCCTCGTATGCGATACAAGAAAAATTCCATGGATTTCTATTAAACAATTTCAGTGTACAACCTAGTATCATCTACCAATGCGATTACCGTGAACTTACAGGTGCACAAGTTTAAAATCAAACGCTTCCCTCAAAGGTAATACTCTTCGTCTTCCACTTACTATAATACGTAAAGGAAGTACACAATTTATAACTCAAGAAGCTCCAGGCCACCTTGATAATTGCACCGTTGATTTACGGCTCTTAACTATCTTCCTTTTTGTTGCAATATCCACCCGTGAATACATTCTTATGGACTGCTTAGAGATATATGAGAGTATTTTACTTGGGTATAGTTTCGATATAGTGAATAATTAATTATATTTTATAGCCGATTCGGAAATGAAGTGAAGCGTACAAGTGATTCTTAGTTTGCTTTTTCAGTTTTCAATTTCAAGTTTTTTTTTATACATTTTATCTACAGGAATTTTAACATGGGAAATCAGAAAATCCTAAATATTTGCTTCCAGCAAAAGAGAACCTAATGAAATTTTGTGTGGACGTAAAGTACATTATTTCTGACAATATTGCCATAAAATAATCAATGTTTAATAGCAAATAGGTTTAAAAATTGAGAAAATAAATTAAAAAAAAACAACCTGTACCTATTAGAGTACTTGAATTTGACTGTTACAGTCGGAGTCGGTTATAGCGCAGAGATAGGAGCGGTCGGTTTCTACGCGGATGGCCCGGCTTCGAAACTAGCATATATCTCTTTTTTTATTCTTAATAAAATTTTGTTTTTTCTAGTTTTTTAAATAAAATAATGTTATAAGTTTTTAAAATTTTAAAACGATAAATTAAATTAAGCATGTTATCAGTAGTAATAACCCAAGGACATTGATAATTGTTCGAAAAAATTTTATGACAGATTTCGAAAGCTTGTTGCTTGGAAACAGACCGACGCCGTAGGCGGAGGTCTGTTTCCTACAATTTTTGAGCATTTATCAATGTCCGAGGGTTATTCGGATAGAAAATTTTTGGAAAATATAGAAAAAATTCAGAACTAAAACACATCGTGACATTTCGAAATATTAAATATTTGAAACTTCAAAATCGAAATAAATCAATATGTATCCATAGCAACGTGTGAAAATTGCCCATGGTCTGTTTTCAGTGTAATGTTGACATGATTGGCTGAGATTGTTCATATGATATAAAATGAGGAAATTTGATTGGTTTTTGGAATTGTCAAAAAATTTTCAGTGTAATGTTGACATGATTGGGTGAAATTGTTCAAATGATAAAAAATGAGGAAATTCGATTGGTTCTTGGAACTGCCAAAAAATTTTCACAGAAAACAGATCGAAGAATAAAAGAATAATAACTAATTGTAAGAAAATTATGCGTCTAGAGTAAATGTTCAAACAAATCACCATAATTCGCTAAACAAAAACCAAGTCTATCATCAAAATTCCGCTAATAGGGTATTTTCCTATGAGCGGAAAAAATTAAAAAAGAGTCGGAGCAGGTACTTTGTGGTACTATTATGCCAGAAATCAATATTTCACACAAATAAATTAAACCAGTGATTTTTTATTAACTTAACAAAAATGGTAATTTTCAAATATTTACTCAGCGCGGGAAAATATGTGAGTTTATTGTGACGTAAGAGGTCTCGCTGCTTGCTTGTTTCTTATAGGCCAGCTCAGGTGGGCGGCCGCAGGTCGAGCCGATGGTTCCGATTCGGCTGGTCAGTGATCTTGTCGCTCGGGATGCGGTAGGCGGAGCGACAAGATCACTGACGTCATAAAAAATCAGCGCGTTTTGGCGCGCTATTTAAATATAAAATTTTTAAAGTTGGTTTTGGCAACTTTCCCGCTTAGTAAAAAATTTGAAAAAAATTTGGAGTACTTAACTGAGGCCAGACAATCTTCTAATGGTGTTTAAAAAAAATTGTCAAATACCCTATTGCTAATTGTTTATTCGAAATTTTCGCACATTCTTCAATTATTTTTCGTTTGAGAGAATCAATATTGGAGTGCCTTGTTTTGTAAATTTTAGATTTCAAATGTCCCCATAAAAACAGTCATTTGGTGCCAAATCAATTGATCGAGCTGGCCAATGGATTGGTCCACTATGTCCTATCCAACAATTACCAAAAGCGTTATTTAAATGTAATTCACTTGCATTGGATGAATGAGCCGGACATCCATCCTACTGAAACTAAATAACATTGTCGCCAGCAACATTTTCAATTGCAGGTTCGATATTATTTTCTAATAAATCTTAATATTTTTCTCCATTAAGTTCTCCCTCAATGAAGAATGGACCTATGATATTAGGACCCAATATCCCAATCCATACATTAACAACTTCACGATATTGGGAACGATCATTAATGATTAAATGGCGGTTTTCTTGGTGCCAATTCCGAAAATTTTGATAATTTGGTTCTCCATTTATGCTGAATGTACTTTCATCGGAAAAACAAATATTCTTAATAAAATTTCGGTCTCTGTGAACCCGATTCAAAATATCTTCACAAAAAACCATTCTGTTGAATTTATCTTCCTCAAAGATTTCTTGATGTACCGAAAATTTATACGATTTGTATTTATGTTTTTTTAATATTTTAAGGGCACTTGTGTGGTGAATACCTAACCCGGAACTAAGTTGCCTTAAAATAATAGAAGGGTCATAATGCACAGCAGCAGCATTTACTTCATTATTTTGTAAATCATCAGCTTCTCTTGGTTCCTCAGGTTCTTCAGATGAATTTTTCTTACATGATTTGCATGGAACAAATACGGAGCCATATTTGATTTGATTTTGAATAACTCTTTTCATAGTTGTTGCCGAAGGGATTGGTTTATCAGGATATAAACCCGCGAAGGTATCTCGAACTTCATTGATACTATTACCAGTACAGTACAACTTTAAAAATAAGTTTTTATCACTAATCGAATAAACTGAAACCATTATGCAGAAAATTTCACAAAATATTCATTTGGACAGCTAACGATTTCAATTGTTGCAATGCCATGAAATAAAGAAAAATCAAATTGGTCATGAAATGAAAAAAATCACATTGATAATCTAGCTGTCAACATTACAATAATATTGTACTAAACTTATTTTATCGTTTTAAAATTTTAACAGCTTATAAAATTATTTTATTTAAAAAACTACAAAAAACAAAATTTTATTAAGAATTGAAAAAAAATATGCTAGTTTCCAACCCGGGCCATCCGCGTAGAAACCAACCGCTCCTATCTCTGCGCTATAACCGACTCCGACTGCAATTGTCAAATTCAAGTACTTTAATGACAGGTTGTTTTTTAATTTATTTTCTCAATTTTTAAACTAATTTGCTATTAAACAGTGATTATTTTATGACAATATTGTCAGAAATAGTGTACTTTACGCCCTCGCAAAATTTCATTAGGTCCTTTTTTGCTGTGAAGCAAATATTTAAGATTTTCTGATTTCCTATGTTAAAATCCTATGGTCCTAAGGTCGAGTCACCACCCGGTATATAAATTACGTGTCACGTGTTTGTCCGCGATGGACTCCTAAACTACTTAACCGATTTTAATCAAATTTGTACACCGTGTGCAGTTTGATCCAACTTGAAAGATAGGATGTCTCACACCTCAATTTATGATCGCAATATTTTTTTATTGCAAATTATTTGTCTATTATTTGAAAGTCACAGTTATCTGTTAGCTCCAAACGATTCTAACAGATGTTGATCTGTTGACTTTATTGAGTAAGTATTCAATAGATGGCGCTATGTCAAACGTTTCATATATGCTACAATTTAATAGCAAAAAAATCTAAATCTAAAAAACATTGAATTTGAAGTAAAGCAAAGTTATTTGTTTCAAAAATTGTGAAAAAAGAGCTAAAAACAAAAAGAAAAAAATTTCATCTCAGCGGCGAATTGATCCGCCATGCTTCAGGTTTAACTTTTGAATAATACCGTGCACTACCATGTTAGCCATCACCTAATAGATTGAGATCATCCTATAGAGGTATGTAAATAGAGTTCGACTTTTTTAAATATGAATATCCATTATTTTATTGAACCAGAACGAATTTAAGAAAATTAAAAGTGCATTTGAACTTATTTTTTAACGACCTTTCCATATCTGTCATTATTTTTTATGAACGCCATTTGGTAAAAATGTTAGCTCGCGTTTGACACTTTTGTACAGGAATCCCTATGTCGTATCTTATAAATACCACATTGTATACAGTAGAAAAAGTAGTATAAAATCAGTCATGAAGGTCGCCATGTTTTTTTACAAATGGCATCTAGTATAATAATATAAAATATATCTTAATATAACCTATTGGAGATTTGTTTATGAGATAGGTAACGTTTATACAGGCTTAGTTAATTGAATCCCACATAGGTATGAGTATGAATTCAGCCTGATGTTAGTTTGGCAACTACCACTTCCATAGAAGCGAAGAGCTGTTACTACTTAAAATTATTATATTTTAATATGTATAAAAAAATTGTCTCATATTATTGACGAAGGTTCAACTTCTTTCCTACCTCAGTAGATCTGTTTATGACCGATGCTCTTGTATGAGCTGCCAAATGCGGATCTAAAATTTTTATTAATTCACCAGCAGTTTCTTTAGAAAGTCTGTAAATTTTTAGGAACTAGTGGTCACTTAGATTGAAAGGATCTTGCCTTAAAGGATGGAGCACCGTTCTTGGCGTTAAAAAATCATCCTCCACAAGTTTCACAACAATATTTAGCACTATTTGATGCAGTTCCTCTAAATTTGCCATATAGATTTAAAAAATATAAAACGTTCTCGCGTTACTCTCGTCCAACTAATAACTGATTATTACTATGCTAATTACTAGTATAAAGAGGTACTAAAAAGGCTCAAAAAGGTAGTCAAACTAAAAGGGGGGATGTTAAAACTATAAAAATTATCTGACAAAACCACACAGTACAAAATTTTAACCCCAAATGAATCGAAATTTCGCGAGTGAAATAAGCGAATTTTTTCGAGTTCGAATTTTATTTCACACTTGAAATTAGTTCAAAACTTGGATTGATCTGAATCAATCAAAATATGGGGAATATCACAAATGAAATATTCCAAAACTAGCTCCCATGGACTGAATAAGAAACTAGAATCACAATCAATACATGTCTTCCCGAATAGTATATTTATTCTTAGATATCTATTAGGAACATAAATATTAGAAAAAAATAACTCATTCCACAATCAAAATTTCCCTACAAACGGAGACCTAGTTCTGCCGACCAACTACGGCTCTACCACAAAATGGTATTTCATAAACCTTGGTTGTTCCCTAGCCATTCCTCGATTTCCCCTTTTATGCAATCTTTCGTGGTACCACAAACCAGTTCCGGACCTGACATGTCACAAATGTAATTAACTCATAATGTGATCAAATAAATACTACTACTACTACTACTACTATGAATTCTCCTTTAGAACCTTCTTTACCTAATTTGTCCGCCATTTCACTACCTGCAAACCCCCACATGTGCCGTCACCGTCACATAATTCCTGTAAATTCAACTACAAATGACACAACGATACGTCAGACGTCAAAATTCTAGAAAATAACACTTCATCAACTAATATAGATCCTCTCTTTCGACAAACGCACACATATATATCCCCATAGTGAATAATTGTGTGGTATGTAAATGGAAGTCAATAAATATATCTTCGTACCAAAGAAATTGTCTATATATGTGCCGGTTATAGATAAGAGCTGTTCTCCAGATTACTATATTAAGTATAAAGTGAGGTAGCTAGGTGGT
>CAJUYH010008314.1:0-15696 GCA_910591685.1 Galerucella tenella | reverse complement strand
AATTGTAGGAATTTGTTTGTATTTCTCCAAAATTCTTAATTTCTCAATAACTAAACAAAAAATAACTTACCTTCATGTGTTTCCTTAGGGAAGAAGGATGAGTGTACGATTTATCACAGCCTGCTACACGGCAGTTATACGGTTTGTCCGACGTATGAACATGCGAATGTTTTTTCCTGTCCGATGAGTTGGCAAAACGTCTATCACAACCTTCAAATTCGCATTTAAAGGGTTTTTCACCTGAAAACAAGAGAAAACAAATTTAATATTTATACTTATCAATAAATAAATACATAGTTTATTTTGAGATACTTCCATAATCTAAAATTGGCATATGTATAATATAACATGTCACATATCGTAAAACTGGAGCATCATTAGGCACAAATCAAAAAACTTTACATCAGTAATAATCAGTGAAAAAAATAGATTCTCGTTGAATGTCGCATCTGTTGACAGGAGAACAGAAACCTAAAAATATGTACAGTAAGTCCTAACTTCTTTTTCACTTTCCCAAAAATTTAGGATGAACTACTTGGTCAAAGATTCCAGTTCCCCAAAGATATAGTCAACGACTTAAAAATCTATTTGAATGTACCAACAAACCTAATGGAATAACTGCTTCCAGAATTAATTCCAAAGGATCCAAAAATGTATTTCTTTTAGTGGAGAATACTATGAAAAACAATAGTATTCGAAACTTATCTACCATTTTTATTTTATACTCACCGGCATAAAAATTCGGTCATCTAAAATTCGTAAGTTCGTTGTCCAAGAACTTTCGTTATTTTTTTTATCGATTTCAATTGTTTTTACGCCAAATTGTGGAAAAATTCTCTGGTATTAAAACAAACTCCAGAAAATTTTTCCAAAAATGTTGATAGCTTATTTATACAGGGTGAAACAAAAACCATGTACTAGTAGTCCAATTCCTCAACACCCTGTGGAATAGTTGGGGAAAGTTTACGCTTAGTTTATTACAAAGCCCATCCTTTTCGCCATCTTTCAGTTTTTATTTCACCTTGATATATGATTTCTTTTGAAGATACACTTGCAAAATTTTAGGTGGTCGAGTTTTTTTGCCGGTAAGTGTAGCTCTATATGCAAAAACACTCATAGTATAAATAAAGCAGAAAAACTGTGGAAGTTAATACAAATATCCGAGATTCAGTAGCCATGAAATCCTTTGTGTCAAAATAATTGAATCAAACTAATAGTTCTGTTATAAACAACACAAATAGTATTTTTAAAAATTTGAATCCTTATTCAATTTATTAATAAGGATATTCACTACCCACCTTGTGTTCTCTGAAAATGAGATTTATTATAACCTCAAAAAAGGAGCGAAACTGAAAGATCGTTTATCAAATTCCGTATGCTTCACTGATTCTTCCAAAATTTCCGAATAATGGAGTCGTTCAACTGCGGTCAACAAAAAAACTAATAAAAAGAAAATTTACTACACTTTTTTCTGTGAAGTAGACTCTGGCATCGACTTGACATGTGAACAGTTGAAAAATATTTTTATTTTTGGTCAAAGTGTGTACCTGGATGATATACCTACCTGTGGTATTGGTACCAGTCCGTCGAGATAGCTGTCAAGAATTCAAATTTTTTACTAGGAAGAACATTGTGTGGAATGAATTAATTGTTTGATATGGTACATGACGTAAGAGTGAGAAGAATCTCAGTGATAAATAGTTTCGTTTATACAAGGTGAGCAAAAACCGTAACAGAATTTCCATGGCAATGTTAGTTTTGTTTTAAACATTGGATTTTATCAATATATCGATTCTAAGCATACTAAAATGAAATAAAATGCATCTCTATAAAATATTAGGAGGTCAGGAGCTTATGGAAGACATAATTCCTTCAAAAGGTTAATCTTTGATCGTGTAAACCATATCATTGCTTCCTTATTCGTTGAGGGCAACTTGAATGGCAATCATTATTTAGCTCTACTTCAAAAAAATGTACCAAATTTGATAAATGTATGTCCCAATCCAGGAAACCTTATAGTTCCAGTGACTAGGATATGGTGTCAGCAGAATGGAGCACCCCCACATTACCAACTCAATGTGCGGCAGTACATGGAAGCAATTTTTTCGATACGGTGGATAGAAAGGCGAGGATCGATAGAATGACCAGCATAATCAGCTGATCTTAGGTTATTAGATTTTTTGAGGGTCCAAATGAAGAGTATTGTGGACCAAACGAAACCACTAGATTAGTAACTTCCGTATCTTCCTTGTGGTGTATTTATTATTCATTTTACCACAATATTTTTTGTATTTTTATAAATTCTGGTCAATATCTGACAAAACGAAAAAAATTGAGAACTAGTTACTAAGACAATGATGACAACTCTAACGCAATTTGCAAAACTAGAGCAGAGATTTAAAGGTACCTGTGAAGCAATTCGAGAAGTAAGTAATCCAACCATTGAGCTAGATGTATGTACACGAAGAAATTTCAGTGATAACATGCTGGTTGTTTGCTCTGAATTGTAAAAATGGCCACAACTTCTTTTGCCAAAATCCAGATTTACAAAAATTCGTAGTAATGGAAAATGAATGGGCAACACTTGAAGAAGTCCATAAATTATTGATAGAAATTTTAACAAAAATTACAAGGGGAAACATATGCTTCGTTGCCATGGTTTTTGTAGAGTTAGTTTAAAACCTCAACTCAACTTCAAATGACGAAGTTTTTAACTTTACTGCTATACATGCGGTTTGTACCGATTTTGGTCATTTGCACATCTGTGACGTAGCACCCATGAGGTTTTAAACTAACTCTATCATTCAATCTGTTACTTTACAAACTAGAGAGTGAAATTCTTGAATGGGACCTTAAAGCCTACGGAATCAAAGCGGATGAATTGCTTATAATGGGTTTTCAGGCGCTACTACGTGGGTTAAAGAAGGATTATTAGGTTTCGGTTGATTGAATAACAAATTAGAACTGATTTTATTTGAGTTTTACGATTAGACAGGAAGCACCAAAATTTTGCCAGGCTCTCGCAGAAGACATGAGACGAGACTCTTTAATTGCGAGACAAGACATTCCACTTTTCTTTTCTTGCGAGACAAGACGAGAATTGCTTATAATGGGTTTTTACGCATCCTGTAATAAAATTGCAAGACTCTAAGGCATAAATTAGAGACACTTTTGACACTACTACGTGGGTTAAAGAGTTAGATTATTAGGTTTCGGTTCAGTGAGTGTAAAATTAGAACTGATTTTATTTGTGTTTTTAGTTTACACAGGAAGCATCAACATTTTTTGAGACCCTCGAGAGTCGAGACGAGACATTCCACTTTTCTTGCGAGACAAGACGAGATTGTCCAAAGTCTCGACTAGTGGGCATCACTAGTGAGATGAAAAAATTTTTGATATACCTCCCACGTTTTCAAGAAAACTAAAAAGTAAAAAATAATAATAAACCTGGATATGCCATAGTTATTTCTACATTTTTATAGAACTGTCGCATGCGTCCCACGTTTATTATTATTATACACTTTTTTATTTAATTTATTTTTTGGACGATTCTTGGATTAATTTCAAACAAAACATTTCTATGATTACCGAAATTTATAATAAACCATTCTTGCGGGATTGAAAGTGAGACCCCGGTAACTTGATATTTCTATTCAAAACTGTGGTTTCTTTTCTACGCCCTCTCTTTTACCATTCAGATCCAACAAAAGCGTATTTTTTCATATGAAAATACAAAACAGTGTCTCGATTCTCCACTTCACAACCATATCCGCTTTGAAGTTTTTTTTTAAAAGGACCATAGATAAAAAAAAAGAGAAATAGAATCAAGGGATGATACCGTCAATCGCGCATTGTCACAGCAGACTGTCAATTGTCATTGTTGTAGATTAGGTGTATCATCATTGTAACTGTATAAGGGTAGATTAAGTTTTTGTTAATAAACTTAATCGCTTTAGTGTTGAATCCAAAATGAGGGGATTCTTGTAGGGTGTACTATGGTTGGTTGAATTAAATGTAACAGCTGTGTTACGCCATATTTGTAACAGATTAATATGGCGGGGATTTTATTACCCCATACCGAATTGAAGTTTACTGCAAATATGTATACAATGTTTTTTTGCGGGTAGCTTCAAAATAAACAAACTAAGCAATTTATATGGACCTAAGGGTCAGTTCTAAAAGAAGTGTTTGAAAATATATTTGACGAAGTTGAAATTATTGATTTGTATAACAGTTCATTTGGTTCATAAAACATTCAATATATACTCCACACTCTACACCACAGTACTCACAAACGCAACACGAGAAGCGTCTTCGCTCCATAGATTATGAACGTACTTCTTATGTAATCAATCATTTTTGGTTGAGCGTGAATTTTAAACTAAAGGTTTTTAATTTAAAATAAGTTTATCTTGATAGGTAATTTCAAGCAGCAACTACGTTAAAGACAATCGCCTGGGTATACAAATTATGTTGCACAAATTTTTGTTGAATTACTATCCCTGAATTATCAAAATATTTGAATTTGTCCATTATTGACCTAGGTATAATAATAGAAAACATTATTAACCCCTAATAGAGAATAGTATATTCAACGAGTGCAGAATGATGGCTATTATTCACGCGGATGAAGTTTCCAAAACGAGGGAGCGCAGCGAGTGAGTTTTGGAATCATCCAAGTGAATAATAGCCATTCTACACACTTAAAAGACTATATTTTCTCCACGACTAAAATAAAAAAACTTCCAGTGAGGATCGAACCTCGATCGTCCGCGCCATAGTCAACCACCACTAGGCTATAGAGCATATTTATAAAAATGTAGAGTAAATATACCGATTGGGAAATCTGCTTCGGAACCTAGGAACGAATTACACAAGTACGACAAGGATATATGAAAGAGAGAGGAAGAATAATTGTGCACAATCATCACTTTAGTTTCACCTTAGGGGGCGTAAGCTTATTCCCGAGAGTGCCCGACTGCTCATTGTCCTCCTATTTTAACTAGTTGGTGGTGGTAAATGGTAATTCAGTATGCTCCCAAGACGTAAGGAGTGAGGACGTTAAAGAAATATAAAAATACAATCGTTATTACGTAACCTGTAAATCTTAAAATTCATTTTTGTCAACATGATATCATTTTAGACCAAGTTGACAATTTCTAACTACAATAGGATATTATTTTTGCCATTGTAACTTGAAAATAAAACAGCATTTCTTGAGAGAACCACAATTAATAAACTAAAAATCCCTTCCATTAATAAATTAAATTGAAAAAATAAAATCAGTAGGTACCTACATCTATTCTAAACGTAAAATATAAACTTCCTGAAAAAATGAAAATAAAAATTTATTCTAAAGGTAAACATAATTTTAATGAATTAAGTGCTCAAATAAACCACCTTGCTGTGCCAGACAATAGCCAAATCTGTGATAAAGATTTGATCTCATATCTCTAAGATTATTTGGCGTAATGCTGGCACAAACGTTCTGTATTTTGTATTGTCTGTATTTTTTGAAAGTGTTTTGTTTTAGCTATTGTGCATGACTTCGAAAAAAAGTCAACGAAAACGAGAGAAAAATATCATTTGTACAAATTAATCTGCGCTTCTGGCAATAGCGCTTGAAATAGTAGGGTAAAGAGCATTCGTTCACTATCGGAAATAGAACCACACCCAACTGTAATTAAATACACGCGTCGATGACCATTCGATGACCGCGTATAATTATCTTTCTCTCTCATTCAGCTGTTTCTCTGTCGTACTTGTGTAAGGTCTAAGGTTCCGAAAGAACTTACGCACACTGTATATATACGTAACTCATATTTTTAATCGGAATCCTTACATTTATAAATGAAATTAATTCCGGGATCGCTACTGTTGCCCATTTTTTTCTCTTATAATACGTAAAATTATGATTTTATAATTATTTTGACGTTTCAAACGACGCGCTGTCAGAAGCGATTTGCGTTCTTAGGTATTTGACGTTTGGAAAAGACGATTTGATTTATTCATTTTAATTCATTTTAGCGTGAATTCTGATAATAATAGAATGTGATTGGCTAACGAGAGTGCATTATTTTTATTATTCACTGGTATGAAGAATTTATATCATTATGCAACTAAATATGGAGAAGTTCAATTTCTCAGTTGGCTAGAAGAAGCAATAATTGTCAACTTCACAGCTAGTAGTGGAACAAAGGTTATTATGCATGATAGTAAATTGAAGTTAGCGATTTTCTAATTTTCACCCATGTGTTGAAATTTAAAATTTTGTTACAGAATTGCCCATATTATAAAACGATAAAATAGACTAATAATTATTGTTCACTTTTTCATAAGCTAAAAGCTAAGAATGGTAAGTGGATTCAGCTCAGAAGGAATCAGCTTGTTTCAGATTATATCTTATTTCAAGATTTCTTCGTGTTTTGCAGATATAAACTGCATTGCAATGAGATACTTGTAAATAAGTTAATTTCTCTTAAGCATTATCTTAACAAAGGTCCAATTAAAAAAAATAATAATAAATATCTTCCCAGAATACACTTTCCTACGATTCAAACTGGAAATTAAATTTGGAATTTTATGAAGACTATTTGTGAGCAATTTTTAAAAAAAAACGACTTATTCCACCAATCAAAAACGTTGAAATATATAGGAAATTAAGTAATTATAATTCTAAGCAGTCTTTAATTTTCGTAATCAAGGAAATGAAACTATAATTTGTTATTTGTATAACTGTTATTACTATAAATTATGCCACAAAGTTATTTAACGAGATTAAAAATTTTATACAAACCAGTTTGTTAACTTGTGTTTGTGTGTATATGTATACCTACCAAACTTTTTTCTATTTTTAATCTTGATTATTCGTTCCGAACTATTTTAAGGCTTAAATATTTTAAAAGAGAGAGAGTGATATAGTGTTGTTTGACTTGGGATAATC
Organism: Galerucella tenella; assembly: GCA_910591685.1. Classification (NCBI taxonomy): domain Eukaryota; kingdom Metazoa; phylum Arthropoda; class Insecta; order Coleoptera; family Chrysomelidae; genus Galerucella; species Galerucella tenella. The sequence goes on along the minus strand of CAJUYH010008314.1, from coordinate 8,753 downwards.
TGTTTTTTGTCCTCGACGGTTGATATAATGGGAGCTGATTCACATTATAGCAACTGTACAGTTAATAAAGATATATTTCAACTATATACGAGATCAGATTTTAGTGTTCCCGGATATAGATTAAAGACTTTGTATGTTTGAAAAGATCGTTTACCTGACACAATTCAGAGAAATAAAATGTCATTAATCATTTTTTAGGTTTGTCAAAGTATTTGAAACATCATCGGACGCAAACACTCTGATTTTCTATAAGAATGGCACAAGTTGTCTTCAAATTTTGTATAAAACAAATAGTTTGTTTGAAAACATGAAAACAAGTTATGAAAGAAACTCTTATATGTATCTCTAGGTTTAGTTGATAATTTTGGATTTGTTAACAACATTGGTTTCTACCGATTAAATCTGTCAGCTAGCTATCTCTAGTCTCGGTTACACCACACGATCTACAGGTATAGCTAACTACAGACCAAGGGCCTTTTTATGAAGGGTAGGAGTAGTGGAAGAGAGATGTTAAGAGAGTTTGGTCCATTTTAACATACAGTTGATTCCAATAGGAATGTTGTTGTACCAAATTTCTTTTTTACAATTTGGATGGACTGTCAAAAAAGCCTGTCACTTGTTATGTCTGGATTGGTATTTCCTTTTTCCAATTATTTGAAAAATGGACCAGTAGGGCAAAGATATTTGTTAGGGTGGTTTCTTACCAACCATTTGGCCAAGGCGTTTGCATCTCCTTGTGTCTTTGAAATTATGGGATTGTATTCGACACGTCCTGAAAATGTATAATTCTTGTTGAAAATAATTAATTTGCTTTCACTGCTTTCGTTTCCTCGCCAAGCAAATTTCAAAAGAGAATAAGTGGAAGATTTTTCTGTAGGTTTCTGTAGGTTTTCCAATAATTTCTGTGCTGTAAGAGCTTCTGAATTTTCTTTTTTTCCTTTGGTTACGGACAAACATACCTTGCAAGTTAAAAATTAATAAGAGCATGGAGAAAAAACAGTTATCGCCATTTTGCCAAGTCTTCAGTAGTTTTGTTAAAAAAAAACAGACCAAAAGTTGACTAAATATTTCTGATTTTTGTCTCTGTGTGAAGACTATTTACCATATTTCACTTGATTGGAAATAAAATAATTAATTGAATATTATTAGAATTAGAATATGATTTGAGGGAATCTAAAACTCTGTATCGATTAACGATTAACAACAAAAATTCAGGATAGCTTGTCGTTCGGGAAAAAGGTCTTATTATTGATGATGTGAAAGGAGTGTTGCAAATTATTAATGATTCCGAGAATGACTAAGAGGAATTTTTTGGTAACAACTAAATCGTGTGCGGGTTCCACAGCCATTAGTCCATTACAAATCAATTCCGCGAAGAGTTCATTGTTATACATATTAACTATAAATTGTTCGACATAATTAGATTTCACGGTGTTTTTTTTAATATAGAATCACATTTATCTAGTAGATTGATTGGTTAGACTTTTTAGAAAATGTTTCGAGTTTATTGACACGCCTTTTATTCTATTGGTAGTTAAACTACTTATCAAAAAGCTGTTTTTCAGAATCTTCAACTAAAGAATGCAGTGAATATTGAACACACTCAAATCCAAGAGAAAATCCTCTCAATTAAATGACCAACAGTAAGATTTTTTTGATCTTGCAGAGGAATTGTTAATCTCGCTTTTAAGACAAATGTCACCACCAATTTTTTGGAAACACGGATAAGTTTCGTCGGATTTGGTTCATCTTGGAACACCATAACAGCCGACTGACGTTTACTTTGTTGTTCATAAGAGTAAATCCAAGATTCGTCACCACTGGCATTACTATATAAATTGTGTGTGTGTGAAAATACATTTAAATGTACAGGGTATTTCACGCAAGTATGCCATAGTCGGTGTTGTTTTTTTTAATGAAACACTCTGTATATTTGCATATTTTTGAAATCCTCTCAATGAACCGATTCCAACAAACTAAATAATGTATGGTCAATTATGAATTATACAGGGCGAAGTTTTAAAATTAATAATTTATTACCCTTGAAGTATTGGTACTTTTTTAAATTAGCTAAATATGGATTTATCAAAAATCTAAACTAACTAATTATTAGACGTATTTGTATATTAAACAAAACCTGCTACGCCCATGAATTTTATCATAAATACCTGAAAATTGTCTAAAAACGCCAATAATTAGACAAAATCGGTAAATAATGTGGATTGATTTAAATCGGTAAACAATGTGGATTGTTTTCTATTATGTCAGTTGTTGATGTGTTGACAGTTTATACTGAAAAAGTAAAATCTTTGTCAAACACTCTTTCCTTGTCGACAAAACAATGAAATATTTAACTGAGACTCACCGAATTGAGATTTTAACGATGAACGGGTACGGGGATAACTGCAGAAGTCAAGTTGAAGTGGCAAACTTATTTAATCACAAGTATCTCGTATTGCGTAATATTTCACAAAGTACTGTGTCTAAAATTCATGCACAATTCAGAGAACTTGGACATGTTAAACCATTGAAAAGTAAACCACACTTCGTTGAAGATGTGAAAGTGGATATTTTGTTGTATCGAAGAGAATCCAACTTCAAGTACACGTCAAATTGCCCGTGAAAATAATGTTAGTTATACAACTGTTCTAAGATGTCTTCATAAAGAAAAACTTCATCCCCACAAATTAACTTTTGTGCGGGAGTTAACAGAAGACGATCCAGGGGGCCTATTCTCGAATGTCGAATGACATTTGTCGTAGTCGACATATGTCGATAGAAATTGTCGCACAACATTGGCATCTGGCATTCTCAAATGGGTTCGACATATAAGTTGCATGAGATAAATTTTGTCGAATAACATGAACTGGCAACACCGAAATTTCGATATTATATCGTGTTCTATGCCACTTCTCTTGTAAAGTTGTAAAATAATGAAATGACAGTAGTAGTTATATGATCTGTGATGACAGTAATGATTTGGTTATTTGTTAGAATGTACAATGTACTCACTCGAATGTAGAACAAGATAAACATGGAAAGTGAAACCAAAAAAAATTATTGCACCCAAAACCAAAAACGATCATTAACACATCATTAATAAATTTGATGCAAGAAAAAGAAAGTGAGCCTCTTTTATCTGGAAAATACCTTTTCTTCAAGAGATAGTGCACTTGCACGATTCCCTTGTTCTATTAAGGGTTCTAGAATAATGATTAGCTCTCTAGCTAATTCTTCAGTTAATCTGAACGTTTTAATAAACTTTCTGTCAGATAAGAATGTAAAAGCGCTTCTATATATTCCTCGTCTCTCTCGAGGCCGCTGACACATTTCTTGATTTTCTAAATTTTCATTAGCAATTAATAAAGCTGCCATTTTCTCTCTACAAAAAGGTCTGAAACAGAACCTAACAAAAGTATTAAACAATGTTTTGAGTGTTTCCACTTTTGACATGTATAACGTTAACCTATAAATTTTGCAAGTTATGAAATTCTCGCATTCGACATAAATTGTCGACTGCCTTTGACCATTCTACAATTTGTCTATCAAAAATTTGCGAAGGCGACATTTGAGAATAAGAATATTCAGATTTTATTCGACAAAGAGGATTTCTCGCATGCGACAAAATATGTCACGGTTTGAGAATAGGGTCCCAGATCGTAGAATGGTTTTCTGCGAAAGATTGATGAATAAGCTGAACAGAAATGAGATAGCTCTCTTGGTACCATTCTTTTTTCTGACGAATCAACATTCACATTGAATGGAGAGGTAAACCGACAGAACTGTAGATATTGGTCAGCAGAGAATCCTAATTGGATGCGTGTGACACATACTCAGTACCCTCAAAAGGTGAACGTTTGGGTCGGTATCATAGGCGACCATATATTATTGGTCCTATATTTATAGATGGAAATTTGACAGATGAAAAATATTTAAATATGCTAAGAAATGAAATTATTCCTACGTTGGCAAACTTATATCCCAACGCAATAGATCCTAGCTTACTGAATGAAAATGTTTGGTTCCAGCAAGACGGGGCAACACCCCATTATGCTTTAATGGTAAGAATCTATTTAGATGAAATCTTCCCCAATAAATGGATTGGACGAAAAGGTACTTTTGAGTGGCCAGCTAGATCGCCAGACCTTACGCCGTTAGATTTTTTTCTGTGGGATTATCTCAAGAACAAAGTATATGCAACACAACCAACTATATTTCACCTCAAACTTTAAACAAAGTTAAGGAGGAGTTCTATAGGAGACTGTGCTATTGCCAACAACTAGATGGAAAAAATTTTGAGCATTTATTTAAAATACATCAGGTATTCTATGTATGTGTTTAATAACTGTAAAAATAAAAATTTCACCCTGTATAATTCATAAATGATCATACATTATTTAGTTTGTTGGAATCGGTCCATTAAGAGGATTTCAAAAATATGCAAATATACAGTGTTTCATTAAAAAAAAAACAACACCGACCATGGCATACTTGCGTGAATCATCCTGTACATTTACATTTATGTTTACATAACGCACAACTCAATTTAAAAGTTGAAGTGTCTCGGCATGTTTTATAATTTTCTAAAATAATGACATAAAGAATTTGATTCCATAAGTGGTTTCCACACTGTATATTTTTTGATATCTACCAAACCAACTATAGCATTTTATATTTGATTATCATTTCATTCAATTTAATCCTTTTTCAATCTACCACTCCTCAAAAATATGTAGTACAGTACCACTATGTCATATATGGGACAGTCTGTATACAAATTTAATTATCAATAATCTCCATTAACAAATGAGTATCTAAATTATTTGGAATTTCACACACACAAATCAAAGAAAAAAAAATCCTCATTAGTCAAACCAGTGTCCAGTCAAACATAAACAATACGAGCCTCTTAACAACATTGTGAAACATTTCTCGTGAGATTTTCGGGCTTCACGTGCACTTCTTGTTCTTGTTGCATTCCGATCGTCGTGAAGGGTGTAGGAGTAGAGAGAGAGATGAAAATAAATAGCGAAAAGGATAGAAGAGATCGACCTGCGACCCTGTTTTGACCCCGCGCATTCATCTGCTTTTATACATACCACAATAACTCAAATGTATTCCTTGAGTTGTGGGTACATTGTACAGAACTCGAAGATAGTGACTTGGAATTATACTGTGCTTTGGAATGAATGTTTTTTTTTAATTTATTTTTTCAGAAGATGCTTTCAATTTAATTTGAGATCTTCGATCTGATCTAAAAGATTTCTATTTATGCAGGTGAATACCAAACTACACCTGCTGTTACCACTCTAGTTTACAGAAACATGCTTTTGAAACAGTTCCTTCAAAAACTTCATTAAGCAATAATTGTATTGAATATCTGCAATTATGGATCCTTCTACTTCAAGTACAAGATCTTGGCTTAGTTCGGCAAAACAATGTAAACGCTGAATTTAGAACTGTCTAAAAAATCAACGAAGGAAGATTACCATGCATGAAGAAAGCATCTAAGAAGTATTTGAAAACTGGTTTATTACCTACACCCAATCCGGCAACATAAAGATAAATATTGGAAATGTTATTTCAAATACTGTATATGTGTTCTACAAAGTTGGTAATTTTTTTATTTGTTTGTAATATTGTTATTGTCAGAACATATTATAATTTGTCAGATATTCTATTCAAAGTGATTAGAATAAACGTAATTAAAGTAACTTGACTATCTCTAATTCCCCACCATCAACAATGACCACATAATTCGTATGTTTTCGATGAAATGGAAAAAAGCCAATAAAGTTTTGTTGCTGTTACCAGAAAGATGGAACTGGAAGCTGCAAAGAGCTTTAAGTTAGCAGATGTAAAAGGCATGCAGATTGGTTGAAGTGTATATTATAATATATTACAAGGAAGTCTATACTGGATGGAATATTAGATAAGTTGACATTGTATAATATGCATTAATATTATCTGAAAACATAGGAGGTTCGGGAAAAATGTAACCTTGTGAATCTCTATATTTTGTTGTAGATTTAAAGGAATTTGCCATTTTGTGAAGTATGAATGACAACCCTCGTTTTGTAAAAGAGGTTTGTTGATAAATTATTATTTATAAGTAGGAGGGAGCAAATACATACTGACCGTTAGTCCCACCTGTGGGAGTCTTAGGAGTGTCAAAATATAGACTATGTAGAATTGTTTCATTTTTTTGAAACATTTTTTTAATTTGGTAAAAAGAATGAAAGCTTTCGTTCATTCTACCTAGTACGCTACTGTCAGTGAACGAAAAACAAACAAGTTTCTTTCGAAATTTATTTTAAATGGTTGGCTGCACTGCAGACATACAATGAATATTCTTCGATCATTCATCTCATTTCATTTCGTTAAGACAGACAAATCATGCTTTGATTGATTGTGCCGTAACTTCGTCTATTTTTATTTGGTTATTTATTTCACTGACCCCACACAAAAAAAACTTATTAAGGTTTTTTTTCTTTTTTAATTTGTTATAGTCAAAAGTAGTGACGTAATTTATCCAGCAGAAAAATCTAGATATTTAGTTTGCTTAATTTTATTTTGATAATGACGGGAAGTCGAGTTAATTAAGATATTTCAGTAGTTCGTTAATTTGAAAACGGTGAAAATAATTTTATCAACGCGTAGCTCAAATCTTATTCGCCCCCTCCCTCATCGAAACACACAACGGAATTTTATAAAAAAGAGTCAAACGTATAGAGGAATACAATTTTTGGTAAATATTTTGGTAAATATTATAGAGATACTACATATATAGAGGCAACCAGCCATAGGGTTCTCTGTAAGTGGGAATGCCCGTCTGAGTAAGATAGAAAGAGACGTCATTGGAGACGTAATTTTTTCCAGAAGCCTTTCGCAATAAATTTCCAATGGGTTTCGAAAGTTTAATTTAAGCTTAGACACTCGACGCACAAGCATATACACTACCATGTACATGTAACAACTTGCTGAAAGCGACTATCGCAATTAAATCGAGCCTACTGAGCGACTCTCAGATGTGCTTACATTATTTAGTCTTGAGAGCTATCCTCTCATGAGAACTATGGCAAGCTACTTGCTAGTGGACACGTACCTTAAGAGTTTTTACAGGTGTCCTAACGAGACATTGTCGCGCGAATGGGCACCTTACAAAGTTCAAAATAGTGAAACAAGAAGAATGGAGCTTTGTAGAGTGATAGAAAAGAAACTATCAATACTTGCAAACTCTTTAGCAATTCAGAAACCTAGGGCACAATACCTAGGAGACTACTGGTTAGAAGGGACACTTACCTATACTAAAGCCTGCAGATATTCTTATATTTATCCGGGACATAGGAGTAAAGGAGCTACTTTAGTTTGTTTCAAAAAGTATGTAGAGGATTGGAATGCAATAATTCTTTAACAACCATATATGTTTATCGGATATTGCAGAGTGTACTCAAACAAAATATTTTACAAATAGTAGCTGAAAATATTTTATGATATTTTATGGCTCTGTAGCAGAATAGCGTCAGTCAAAATAGCGCTGGACAAAAGCAGCGGCGGACAAAATAGCGCTCGAAAAAACAGCGGGGGACAAAATAGCGCCGGACAAAATAGCGCCGCACAAAAATAGCGCAAAACAAAAACAGTGGCGGAGAAAGTAGCGCTTGACAAAATACGCCGCATAAAAATAATTATGCTTAATAATTATTTTACTACTATCTCATTCGTAAAAATAAACTGTAGTGCCGAATTAGCATAATTGGGAATAAAATATTTTCCATAAATAATAGTCACAACAATAGTTTTCATAAGTCAATTCAACATCGCTTCCTGACCCACTGACACAGATCAAAGTGTAGAGAGCTAGAATGTCATTAAAGGTGGATTCATGCAATGGTCATAATTATTACATTTTTATGTATTATCATTTACATTTACACTAGAAAAAGTTAATTACTATTGTTTCCCATATTTTAATAGTTAATTTTGTAAGGATATTCCAGGCGGCGTTATTTAGTCGCATGGCCATTTTGTCGAGCGCTATTTTGTCCGCCGCTGTTCTGCGCTATTTTTGTGCGGCGCTATTTTGACTGACGCTATTCTGTTACAGAGCCATATTTTATAGCACGAAATTTTATATTCGAAGTGATCCTCCACAAGTTTTCTTTAACAAACTTAAAAATTGAAGTTACTATTAAATTATTGTAAAATATTTCGTCAACTTTGAGTACAACTATGTAATATAATGTTGAAGGATTATTGCATGTTTGAAACAAACTATAGTCTTTGAGACTTTCCTCAAGAACTAAGTAGGAGTAAGGGCACACGATAGATCTTTAAGGTCTCAGTGAATGTCAATCAAATATACACAATCTTCGTTATTTCATAGACAAAGTTATCCTAATGTTTTGCCTAAATATTTGAAAAATTAATGATTTATTATCCTACCGGTGTCGGTTTTATCATTAAATACAAATCATTATAGCCAGTGGTTGCCTGCCGCATTCAAAACAAATTTTCCTTCCGTATATTCGGATAAATTTCACATCCTGCAATTCTCAGTCGTTGGAAGTATATCCTTTATATGAAAATAATAAAGCCCGTCATCAATTTATCGGGTGCCAAAGACTAGCGATAACAATATTCCTCACCATTCATTATTACCTCGCTTTTTATTCGTCGATAAAAAGGTCCCGATAGTCATTTGTCACATGCATTATGCAAACCTCTCCTCTCGCCCTCGATTCTTTTTTTTT